>PVKA01002201.1:0-42299 GCA_004027165.1 Ctenomys sociabilis
TTTTTTTTTTTTTTTTTTTTTTTTTTTTTTTTTTTTTTTTTTTGTCTTTTTTGAGACAGGGTCTCACTGTGCAGTTCAGGCTGGCCTTAAGCTCACTTTGTAGCTCAGGCTGGTCTCGAACTCACAACAATCCTCCTGCCTCAGCCTCCCTAGTGCTGGGATTACAGGCATGCGCCACCACGCCCGGCTCAGGGAGATTTTTGACCAACCCCTCTCCCAGGTTTGGACAGTGTTTGGAGACATTTTTGGGGTGTTTCCCTAAGAGAGGGTGGCCAGGAACTAATGGAGACCAGGGAGGTTAATCAGCTCCAGTATGGCATCCAGGATGGCATCCAGATTCCTTAACCCTATGCTTCTGTCTCCTAGACCACACTTCACCAGCCTGCTCTGCTCTCAGTGGCAGGGCTGTGTGGCCACTCAGCTATCTCCTCCCAAAAAACAGACAAAACTTCATGTGGTCCTTTAGCTTCTTTGACCCTGGTTCAGGCTGCCTCAGTAGGAGCCCTTCTCCCCTCAGCCCATCAGGTTCTTTCTGTCCCATTTCTGTCCCACTTAGAGTAGCACTCTGGTGGCATGCCTATCTCTACCTGGCCTGGGGGCAGCAGAAGCACTTGTACAATTGGCATCTTATTGCATGGTGCTCATCTTCCTTCAGTAAAAATGGGCAAGTTTGGACTAGGGAATGCCCTAAAGCTCCACACAGGCTGCAGGAGTGATCATCATTTCCTTCATGTTGCTTGCTTTCAGACAGCCAGGGCCTCTCTCATCTCCTGCTTTCTGAAGTATATAATTGTTTGACTCAGTAGATTTGCCTAGTTTTTGCTTCTTAAAAGTTTTACATTTTATTTAGTTTTGAGCAGATGATGCATTCGCATGGTGTGAAATACAAAGGGTGCTCAGTGAAGCCTCCTTCTGCCTCTCCCCCAGCCTGGTTCCCTGGAGGCTGCCATGACCAGCTTTGCCTTTCTCCTTCTACAGATACTTTGTAACTATTTGAATAAACCTGTGCATGATTCCTTTCTCTTACTCTTTCCAAACCTATCTGACCCTTGCCTTTTTCAGTTGCATTTGGAAGGTCATATTATCACATTTTCCATTACATTCTTTTCTGTGGCTGCACTGTGGGTGTGCTGCAGTTTTATGTTGCCAGCCCCTGCTGGTGAACATCTGTCCTATGGTTCAGGGTTGTCTTGAGGTGGAGGTGTGATTGGGTTTCAGAGAATGCTGTCGATTTCTCAGTGTCATGTATGCTTAAGACTTCAAACAACTTTATCCCTGAGGCTAGTGTGCCAACATCACTTCTGTCCACTTATAGGGCAGTCTAAGACATGACAAACACCAAGGATAATTGAAAGCAGTATAGACAGAAATAAGTTGTAGATGGCACAGCTGTTACCTAGAGGCTGGACACAGGTACTAGAGCCCTGTCTGCCCCATTGCATTTGTTATTTTCCTTTTTGGCCTTGTTCCTTTCACCTTCTTTGCTTTTTTTCTTTAAGCTGCTGGAGGTCAGAACACTAAGCAGTTAGGATGGCTGATGCTTGTTTCTTGAATGGAACCTAATAGGGTTGTTTGCCCCAAATAGGCAGTGTGAGTTACAGTTCCATCTGCCATTCCCTGTAACTTCGTGGTACCTGTCAAGTTCTTCCCAGAAGTCTGTCTTATGCTAAAACCTACACAGGATATGTTCCTCCCCACAGGTCTCACATTACATATCAGATTTCATGTGCTACTAGTTAAGGTGAGGCCACTTCTTAAACTCTAGATAAATTGCTTTTGTATTTAATTGGAGTGGCCTAGGCCTTTTATTTTTTATTTTTATTTTTTTAAGAGTCAGAATAACTTTATTCCCTTTGGGTCAGATGAAGTTAGAACTTCTGGAACTGCTTCTTGGTGCCGGTAGCCTTGGTGACCTTAAGCACGTTGAAGCACACTGTCTTGCTCAGGGGCCTGCACTCCCACTGTGACGATGTTGCTATCTGGACATCCCTGAAGCAGGGAGACAGGTGCACCGACATGTTCTTGTGGCGCTTCTCAGAGCGATTATATTTGCGGATGTAGTGGAGATAGTCTCTGCGGATGACAGTGGTCTTCTGCATCTTCATCTTGGTCACCCCGCCAAACAGGATCCGCCCCCGGATGGAGACGTTGCCTGTAAAGGGGCATTTCTTATCAATATAGGTGCCCTCGATGGCCTCTTTGGGGGTCTTGAAGCCCAGACCAATGTTCTTGTAGTACCGAGGGAGCTTCTCTTTACCAGTTTCTCCCAGAAGGACCCTCTTCTTGTTTTGGAAGATAGTCGGCTGCTTCTGATAGGCGCGCTCTGTCTGAATATCTGCCATCTTCTCAACCGGCTGAAAAAAAGAAAGATACAGCGGCAGGCCTTTTATTTTGTATTTTGAATTTAGCTATGCTGTGAACATTCCTACGTTTTCCAACTAGAAATAATAGAAGCAGCTCAAAGCTGGGAGGAATAAATGTCATGGGTCCCAGACACTCTCTTGTGGGATCTGCCCATAGATATGCAGGAATAACAAATGGCTCTGGTAATGGCAAGGCCTTCCTGCCCAGGCTATTGGGACCTAGCACAGGCCTAATTCAGACAAAACTCTTCTACGTAGTTTGACAGAGTCCCAGAGCCTGGTTCTGTTTGCCCCACCCACTCTTGCTGCAATCTCAGTCCGTCCTGTCACGTCCTATATTCTACCCAGGTGCCCCCAAGGTGGAGTAGACAGGCCAGGCCTCTGCTGGGGCACAAGAGCGATCACTGCTCACACCTTACAACAGCAGTTGGTGGCAGTATCCTGGAGCCCTAGGCACTGTGTAGCAAGGGATCACCAAGCCTGAGCAGACTCAGAAAGTGGCCTTAGGTGGAAGGGCAGCAGCCAGCCAATAGGCACAGCCAGCAGCAGCTTTTGTGACCGGAGTGTCCAGTGTGAAGAGGGCATGAGCAGGCACCTGGGATGGGTTGTTTGCAACATGTAGAACTGGAATTGTCTTTTGGAGGAGAGCCTGTCTCATCTAAAGCGCTCAGAAAGCCATTAAGCAGAGCCAGGATTCTGGCAGCTTTCTAGCTCCAGTGTTATCTATTCACTTCCTTTCGGGAAAGCATCAGAACTTAATGAAGTTATTATCTATACCTGATAGGTTCTGTTATATCTTAAAATGATGAATCACTTTGTAGTATTCATACTGGCTCCATGCTGATGACCTCCACAACTGTCTGGGACATGCTGCAGGGGCAGGGGCTTTGTCAGCCTCCCTCACAACCTGGTGTGGTAGCGCTATTGGCTTTCCAACCTCATGAGAGCATGAGATACCTAACAAGGGTTATTTTACATTAGTGGGGTAGGTCCTAAAGTGAACTAACATTTGAGGTGCACAGAGTGGAGCTGACATACATTTGATGCAAGAAGGGCAGCTGGAAAAGTGTGGTGCCAACTCTGTTTCTTCCTGAGCACATGTGGGTGACTGAGATCTCTGGGTTGGGAAGGGAGTACCAGTGTTCAAATGGGATCAGGTTGCCATGCTTTTCTAGTCTTCTGTCCAAAGATGCTGGAGAGCTAGTCATTGCAGACTGTAGCCTGCTCTGAAGGTCAATTCCTTGCACAAAGATTGGAGACACATGGTTGACAACTGTAGTCGCTGCATCACAAGGTGGGGAGAAGGTTATAAGAACAGACAAGGGAGCTCTGTGCCAATAGGGGACCAGGAAAAGCTTCTGGGGGGTGAGGTTAGATCTGGAGCTTACAGGAACAGGAAGGGTTTGGCTCATGTAGTGCCCCTGGGGTAGGGTAGGAGAGAGAACAGGGGCAGAGGCAAGGAAGGCCAGCCAGACTGCTAAGCTGTGCCGGCACAGTGTACTTGAAGCATCACCCAGGTTGTGGTGTCAGAAGCAAGTCCGGAGATTGGCAGGAGATACAGAGATGACTCATCTGTGCCTGTGGTTCAGGTGAGTGATACTGGGCCCAAGCTGATAAAGATCATGGTGATAGGAAGGGCTGGTGCAGGCACCTCCTCCTGGTACTGGTCCTGGTTCTCAGTGTGTTGCAACCTGCATTACAGTGCTGTTCCTCTTCATTGCTGGCTGGTACCCATTATATGATTGAACTGTATTCATTTTGCCATCCGTGGATATTTGCATCACCTCCTTTTTTTAGCTATTAAGAAAATAGAATGTGTAATTTTTTTTGTGGGGTGTGTGTGTGTGTGTGTGTGTGTGTGTGTGTGTGTGTGTGTGTGTGCCAGGAATTAAACTCAGGATCTTATACTTGCCAAGCAGGCACTGCACCACTGAGCTAAATCTCCAGCCCCTATCTATAAATGTTTTGCTAAAATCTTTAAAATTTTAATTTTATCCAGATATATACCTAGAAGGAGAATTACAAGATGATATTGTAATTCTACCTGTATTTTTTAAGAAATGCCAAATTGCTTCCTAAAATAGCTGTCCTACTTTATATTCCTGGAGGGAATATAAAAAGGTTCCCATTTTCCACCTCCTTCATTTTTTGGGGGGTGCTATAGATTGAATGGGGCCTTTAACATTGATAAAAATTCCTGGTGCTTTTTATTTTTGAGAGACAATCCTGTTGAGTCACTTAAATTGTCCAAGTAGGGAGTTTATAATCCTTCCTGCCTCAGCCTCCCAGAGTGACTAGGATTACAGATATGCATTTGGCTTGCAATATATTGTGTGTGTGTGTGTGTGTGTGTGTGTGTGTGTGTGTGTGTGTGTTGTGTTTGGCAATGCTGGGAATTGGACTCAGGACCTCACTCATGCTAGGCAAGAATGCTCTACCACTGAGTTATGCCCTCAACTTTGTTGCCCTTTTTTTTTTATTATAGTCATCCTATTGGATGTGAAGTGATATCTTATTGTGGTTTTGACTTTTAATGCCCTGATGATTAAAGATATTGAGCATCCTTTCATGTGCTTATTAGCCATTTGTCTATTATCTTTGGAGAAATGTCCAGATCCTTTGCCCACTTTTGAATTGGTCATTTCCCTATTACTGATATTCTTATATATTCTGGCTGAAAGTCCTTGACCTAATATATGATTTACACTGTCTTTTCCCATTCTGTGGGTTTGTTTTTTAAAACTTTTTTGAGTCCAAGATGCTTAGCAAGACCCTGTATCACATAAATAAGTAAAAGATTAAAACATAAATACATACATACATACATACTTTCTTGATGGTGTTATTTGGATCATGAAAATTTTAACTTTTATGGCTGGGCATGACAATACGTGACTGTAATCCCAGGACTCAGGAGGCTAAGGCAGGAGGACTGCTACAAGTTCAAAACTATTGTGGGCTACATACTAAGTTCAAGGCCAGCCTGAACTACATAGGGACACCCTGTCTCAAAAAAAAAAAAAAAGTTTTAAATTTTTTATAAAATCCAGTTTCTTTTCTTTATTTGCTAATATTTTGATATTGTAGCCAAGAAATTATTGCCAAATAGAAGTTTATGAAGATTTACTCCTATGCTTTCTTCCTTAGAGTTTTAGCTCACCCTTACATTTTTACTTTTATACATTGCTTTGTATAGATAGGTAGGTAAGTAGACAGAAAGATTTTTTGTTTTGTTTTATTTTATTTTATTTTGAGACAGGCTTAGCTTTTTTTTTTTTTTTTTTCAGAACCAGGGATTGAACTCAGACCCTTGTGCTTGCCAGGGAAGTGCTTATTCTACTGAGCCATCTTCCTGGCCCCAGGCTCTAGCTTTGCAATTCAGTCTAGCCTTGAAATCACTGTATAGTTCAGACAATGATCACCTTTAGCCTCTGAAATGTTGGAATTACAGGCATATGCAACCATGCCCAGCTGGGGGTTCAACTTTGTTCTCTTGCCTATGACTATTGATAGCCCATAGCGTTATTTATTTAGAAGACTATTCTTTCACTCATTGAACTTTCACTCTTGCACCTTTGCTGAAATTCACTTGACTGTAAATTTGAAGGTTCATTTCTTGACAGTTTACTCTGAACCAGTGCTCTGCATATCTAGTCACAATGTCTTGGCTACTGTACTTTATGTTAAGTTTCCACGTTAAAAAGTGTGAGTATAGAGACCAGGGAGATAGCCCAGTAGAATAAGCGCTTCCCTAGTAAATGCAAGGACCTGAGATCAACCCCCAGTTCTGCCAAAAAAAAAAAAAAGTGCGAGTATTCACTTCGTTAAGATTGTTTTGGTTATTCTGGGTCTAGAATTTTTGTATGAATATTAGGATGAGCCCATCAATTTTCTCAAAAGAGCAAGCTCAATTTTGATAGAGATATAAGTCTGTAGGTTAATGTGTTTTCCATCTTAATAATGGTAAATTTTTCATTTCATGAACATGGGATGTCTTATTTAATAAGGTCTTCAATATTTTTCAGCCATGTTTTATAGTTTTAAGTCTACACTTTTTAATTTTTTTTTCAAATATTGTACTCTATCTGATACTGTTATAAATGGAATTATTTTCCTAATTCTGTTTTTAGATTTATTTTATAGCCAATGAGTCTTTTAAATGTTTTTTTATTTCTTTTTACCTTAAATAGTTGAACAAATGTATAAAAATTTAAAGCTACCAAAGGGTACTAGTGAAGTTAGTGGCCTCAGATTCATGTTTATCCTAATAGGCATATTTAATGCATGTATAAATAAATGTATATGTATTCCCCAAATTAGGTGGCTAGTTCTAAATGTGCAATAAAAATAATTTTTAAGATTTAAAAATATTTTTTCATTTAAAAGTGTTAGTGCATTAAGGCCAGTAAGGCAGCTCAGTGGACTAAGCACTTGCTTAGGTAAACATAGGAACTCAGGTTTGATCCTAGCACCACATGCCACACCAGCCTTGCCCCTGCATATGCTGACCCGGCATCAAGATGGGCCATGGTGGCACACACCTATAATCCCAGTGCTAGAGAGGCTGAAAACAGAAGGATCACTATGAGTCTGAGCTGCAATAGTGAGACCCTGTACCAAATACATTAAAAAAAAAGTGCATGCATAAAAAATCTTTCTGAAAATATGATTATAATGAATGCTATTTCTGTCACGTTTTCTAATTTGTCAGTTTTCTGACAAGACTGAATTCACTATAGTTTTTGGAATTCTAAGAGGAGTTTTGAAAAAAGACTGTGAGTGTGATCCCCCTGAAGCATGCTCCTGGCCCTGTCAGCTCATCAGTGATTTAACGATTACCTGGTCAGAAGATACTGTCAATACCTGTAAAGTTTAGAAAAAAATGTTTTCAAGGTAAATATTGCCTGCTATTGTTAGTGCTGTTATTGTTGTAATATTATGTGTATATTCCAAATGTCATTCTGAACATATCCTCATTCTTATATAATTTGGACCTCTGAACAGTAAATACATGTCCAGGTGCTCTTGGTTCTGCTTAACAGATAAGGAAGATGACTCTGGAAAGAACCATGACACCATACCCTTCCTTCCCGGTTGCATAGCTGGTCAGCAGAACCTGCACTCAAGTTCAGGTTTCTTGAGTTGAGAGCTGTTCTTCTCTACCATAGTCACACCTCTTCATGTGTCCTGTCACCTCCCTGTTGTGGGTGTAAACACATAGTTTATTGAGAATTTGTGTATATAGAAACTTCTGGCTGCTGGGATATCAGGTGAGGAAGGCAGGCTCTCGTGGTGTTTACATTCTTAGTTCTAAATGCAATAAAAAATAATTTTTAAGATTAAAAATATTTTTTCATTAAAAAATGTCAGTGCATTGGGCCAAGGACATAGCTCAGTGGTCTATTTACAGTGAGTAGGAGGTATCAGTTGTGGATGGAAGAGTTGGGAGCTCAGTTTGGGAGTGCTATAGCTGAGAGTTTCTGAGACATCAGAGGAAGCCTGGGTGTGTCAAGTGGAGAGTCACCAGCGCAGACATGAAGGACAAGCTGTGGGCAGAAGTGTGGTGTAGAAGAAGGCCTAGATTGTGCCTCCTGCAGGTTAGGAGCAAGGAAGAAGTCTCAAGCCAACTAAGGTTAATAACAAGGAAGGAGCTCTCTGTAGTGGATAATGGAGAAGGAGCAATCTGAGGTGCAGATAATGCAGAGGAGGAAGCCACCAAGGTGATGGATGGAGAGAAAAAGGAGTGGTCTGAGGCAGTCTGTGTGTGTGTGGCTTAGTGGAAAGGAGGAAATGCATGATCTAATGTGAGATTAGAGGCAGGATGAGGAATTGCCATTAGATTAAGTGTTATGGTTGTTGGAGACTTGAAAGAGATTTGGAGGTGCCAAAAGTGAGGGGAGTAAAATCACTTTTGGAGTAGGATTAAGATACCAAGGAACAGAAGCTAAAGGTACTATTACAAACCCCCTCTTTGAAGGATTTTGCTGCAAAAGGACAAAAAAATTTAATAGAATATCTATTTGTAGAGCTGGCCAAATAGCTCAGCGGATTAAAGTGCCTGCAAGTAGGTATAGGGGCTGGGGGTTTGATTCAGGGCCTGCCATGCCAGCCCCACCCCCAGGGTGCACTGAGACAGCAATTGAGACTGGGCATGGTAACTTGCGCTTGTAATCCCAGCTCTTGGGAGACTGTAAACAGGCGGATCACTAGAAGTCCCATCTAGTAGTGAGACCTGGAACACCCTGTAGATCTTTCTCTAAAATGCAAAAACAAAACAAAACAACAACAACAAAAAATGTATATGTGTGTGTATATACACACACACACACACACACACACACACGTGTGTGTGTGTGTATTTATATATATTTTTTTGTTTTGATATTTTTTAAGTTGGAAGAAATGGGAGCTGGTATAAGTGCTGATAGGACTAAAGCTAAGAGAGGAATAAATAGGAAAGTAGAAGAGAAAGGGTTGATGGAGCTGGTTTGGTGGTAAGCATGCAGAGTTGGTGATCTAGACCATGGTGGTTAGTGGGACATCTGATGGCTTTCTTAGAAGAGAATGAAGCAGGTTCTTAGTGAGGAATAAGGGTTAAGGAGGAGCTGCAGACAGGGCATGTGTGAAATGGGCTGGGATGGATATTAGGCAGCCTGGTACATGCTGATGTTGGGCTTTCAAGGAGGAACCAGAGGTTGGTCAGCAGCAGGTATGGAAAAGGAGAGTTCTGGGTTTCCCATAGCTGCTGGTTTACCAAGTAAACATAAGTGAAAGGAAGGCCCCACATCTGTGATGGCCTGGCTGGAGGGTTATGGTAAGGAGGAGTGGGAAAGAGGGTGGAATGTCACTTCTGGAGCTTTGGGAGTCCTTGGCATTCATGGGTGTGGAGTGACCTCATCCTGTCCACAGCGTGAAAGGTGAAGTGCTGCTCCAGGAGTGAGTGATGGTATGCAGACGCCAGCATTTGTTCTGCGCTATAGTTCAGATGTTGAACTATATTAAAGGTATGGTCCTTAGGGTAACATATTGGAAGATGGCGGAACCTTTAGGAGGTAGATCCTTAAGAGAGGCCCTTAGGTTGTTGGGATATGTTCCTGAAGGAGATCCTGGGACCTTACTCATTTGATTTTGGTTCTTGGCTCCTGATGTAAGTGGCTTATTCTGCTGCCTCCTCCTACCACTGCCACTTGGTATCCTCATCAGACACCAAAAGTGATGAGTCTACCTCATTGTGGATTAGAACTGCCAGAAATATGAGCTAAATAATTTTTTTTTTCTTTGTAAATTAGTGATCATAGCAATGAAAAGCTGACTAACACAAATGTGTGTCTTGAAGGTTACACTGGGAGGACTCCTTGTACCCTGTGGGTCTGTGATTATCATCTTTCTCCCATGGTGCACATAGTGGGCCACTGTCACTCCAAGTTGTCTCTGAGAAAGCAGGGGATCCTGTCCTTGAAGTGACATTGGTAAAAATGTCAGGACTTCAGGCCCAGTTGCAGCCTCCGCGCGTGTGGAGAGGGCTGGGGAGGGGCCTCAGTATCCCTTTGACTGTCATAAGGCAGTTAGTTGGAATCTGAAATGAAAGCTATGTCCCACTCTGAGCTTTGTACTGTCTCGGTGTTTCACAAAAGGGAACTGTGCCACCATAGGGCTGCCTAGCAGGACACTGAGTTCTGAAGAGTGCAGCGGCAGCCTTTGCATGTGTGTAAAAATGTGTGCCTATCGAATGCAATAGGAGAGAGGCTGCCAGAACAGGATGTGACAGAAGGAAGATTCATGAAGCAAGATGAACCTCTGCAGCTTATATAGTGGGACCTGATTTTGGAAATTAAAAGAGTAGTACATGTGCTGATATATACATAGAATTTTTTCTGGAAGGAAACATGAGACAATTAACAATGGCTTCTTTGTAGGGATCCTCATCTGTTATGATTTATCTGCTCTGTGGGATGATGGGCTGTTTCCATTTTCTTTTTCCTTCTGAGTAATAAACCCTAAGACTTGTGAATTATTCAGAATGGGTATGGGTAGGAAAGGGAAGAATTGGCACTTGAGAGCTGTGGTGATAACCTGGGAGCAGCAGTGTGTTAAGGACAGGCCAGAGACAGCCATATAGGATGTGGGGTCAGGAGTCAAAGGGACTTGGGGTCAGCAGCTGTGGGCAGTGAGTGGAGGTATGGACCTCATTGTCTTGTCCACTTGGTCATGAAACCCCATCTTCCTGGTTGGGCCCTGGGCTGTGCTGTATGTGAACTGGTCAGTCCTGACGCTGTGTGTGAAATGGTGACCCTGCTGAGATCTAGACTACACTGGACCACTGGTGCTCTGGGCTTGTCACGCTGTGCCTAGCCTGCTGTGGGAAGTAGTGCATGGGCATTCTGCCTCTCTCCTTATAGTAATTGTTTTGCAATTTGAATTGTGTCATGTAGCTTTCCCTGCCTAAAGAGATTTAATGTCTTTCATACTTAGGACAAGATTGGTAATGTCAGCATTTTCTTTGAACCTTCTGAGCTCTGCAAATGCACTGGGGCCATATTCTCCACCCTTAGCCTAGTTCTGGAAGGCTCTTCCCCTTCCTCAGAAGCAGGCTTTATTCTCCTCTCTGAGGTCTCAAGATTGAATGATATATTCCTCACATAATTTAATGCAGATTGTGATGGTTAATCTCAACTGGATTAATAGGTGATTAGATGGCTGTGGTGCTAACCTTATCAGCAGATCCATTGATGAGTTCCTGGCTGGCTGGACTATTAGGAGGAGGAGCCTAGTGAAGAGAGTCACGGGGCACAGGCCTTCAAAGGATATATCTGGCCCCTGTGACCACTTCTCTGGCCCTTTCCCTTTTACTCTGTTTCCTGGCGGCCACAAGGTGAGTGCTTTTCCTCCACCATACCCTTCTGTCATGATGCTTATTACCAGCTGGCTATGGACTGAAACCATAGACCTGTCTTTGTTTTTTCATATATGTAGTCAAAGTAGTGAAAAGCCAGGTAGTAAAACATAGAAGCTTCCTTCTGTTCTTCCTTATTGAAGTCTATTTTCTTTGGTAGAATGTACCAGAATTTTTGTCTCTTTTCTCTTTTAAAATATAAGAGCAGTTACCACATCAGTTTTTGTTTATTATTTATCCAGGGCCAGGTATAATACTGACATATATGTGCAAGAGAGGTTTTTTTTTTTGTTTTGTTTTGTTGTGTTTTGTATGAAATAATGAATGCAAAAATAGAAAAAAATATAATGGAAGAATTAATGAGGTCCACCAGGAATGTAAGATATATTGCTAGCTATGCTATACAAATTTATAATGTATGCTATATATTTGAATTATGGAAATTGCTCAGTAGCAGTTCAGAGGTGAGAGGCTTAGTGTACTTTTTTTTTTTGCCAGATATATCTTAAAGGCTGGATAGTTTTGAGCGGAATGAGCAGAAAGGAAAGATACCCTACATAGCAAACAAATATCCAGATACAAGTAATGCCTGGTAAGTGCAAGGTACAACTGGTTAACATGTAGTTTTGTGGAAGCACAGTAGAAATGTGGAGTTCGTCTACACCAGGAGGTGTCATAGATATGGTTCTGAGCTTTACCCAGGAGTAACTGGGTGAATAGTGTAAGACAGTGACCCTTTTAGGGTGTACAGTGATAACAAATTGCCCACTGTGGCACATGTGCCATGGGTTCACCACCACTGGTGTAAGTGTTCTTTAGTCTTAATTAACTTGCATAGCCACAGTTGGCTAATGTATTGAATAGAGTACTTCCAAGAGATGCTGGTATAAAGAGTGTCCTTTTATTTTGACTAAATATATACCATGATGAACATATTGTGACCATGGTAGTGTTTTGGGAGATTGTTGAATCTGGCTGTGGGGTTAAGATGGGGCTGAGGAGATGGCTAAAAATATAGAACCAGCAAGAGGTACTTGGCCTTACATGTATGAGAGGCTGAGGTTGGGGGCAGGTGAGTGTCAGGCCTGAGCTGTTTTTCACCTACTGGACTTTCTCTACTATTTGTAGTTTCTGTGATTTTCTGTCAATTCTTTTCCCTCTGTCTGTCTCTCTCTCTCTAGTGGTTTTCTCCTAGATCCACACATTAAATTCACTCTGAGAATTAAAAACTGCCCTCTCACTACTTTAGGGGAAAGACATTAGAGATTAATGCTCCATCTTCAGTCATCTGAAAGCATTCCTTTCTGTCAGTGTCAAAGATTGTATCTCGGACTGTACTATGGGTAGTTGCCTTCTGGTGGGGCTGTGATGAGCTGTCTGGCTGTACTAAGCAGGAGCTGAAAGAAGGGACAGAGTTTGAGAGCTGTATCTAAGTTTGAGAAACCTCTTGCCCAAAGCTTGCAGAAGCCTCTGACCAAACTATATTTATCCACTTCTGGTATAGAGGCCCCTCCTACCTGGCTCACTTGGTATACCTTTGCCTCAGCAGCACTTGGTGGCCTGTGTCTGGCTATTCTATTAAGGATTTCCTGCAGCTCCTTGCTGTTCCTTTCAGAGCTAACTCCTCAAGAAAATGACTACTCCACCATTTCCTTGGACCTGATTTTTCTTTGCTCAGCTAGCTCAGGGCTATCTCCTGCTGGGATGCATTTAGCCACTTCACCCCTGCTTCATTTTATGAATCTGCAATGTATTTAGTGCCCTAGAAGGGAACTCTACGGGGGAGGTTCTTCATCCAACACCCTGTTCTCTGGGGGTCCTCTACTTCCTGTTCTGTCTGAGGCTGCCTGTTTTTCCCATGGAGCTTGTTATAGAGCATCTTGCATGGGTCCTTGGGTTCCCAGAAGGAGAAGACTGTTGGCCATTGGGCCTTCACTTACATTTGCTTTTTTTTTTTTTTGTATTGGAGATTGAATCCAAGGTATCACACATGCTGGCTAAGTGTTCAATCACTGAGCTATGTGTTGTCTTTTTCTTTTTGAGTGGTAGGAGGGCTGGGTGGTGTGAATTTGAAACAGGGTCTCACTTGGTAGTCTAGGCTGGCCTTGAACTTGAAGCCATTCCCCTGCCTCTGTCTTCGAAGTGCTGCTATCACAAGAATGTGCTACTATGCCCAGCAAACATTTTTTTTTTAAATGATAATTGCATTTCATTATTTATTTATTTATTTATTTTTTTGTTTTTTGTCTTTTTGAGACAGGTCTCGCTATGCAGTTCAGGCTGGCTTTAAGCTCACTTTGTAGCTCAGGCTGGTCTCGAACTCACAACAATCCTCCTGCCTCAGCCTCCCAAGTGCTGGGATTACAGGCATGCACCACCACGCCCGGCTTTCATTATTTATTTAGATGTCAAGCTCTCACAGTAAATTCTTACAAGCTGGAGAATACTGACAAATTATTTCTCCCACAGAACTATAAATACATAGACAGTATAAATATATGGTTGATATAATACATATCACCATTTCATAAATTACATAATAAAACATTATCAAGTACCTAATATTGTTACACAGCTCAGAAGGCATACATATAAAATGTTAAATATGTAATGAATTTAGTGGCAAAAACTCCTATTTTTTGCAAGAGAGGTTGGGAAGGGAAGGGGAAAATCACATTTCAAAAAAAAAACAAATGGTGAATAACTTCTGATAAGAATGGAAGTAAGAATTACAGAAACTTTATGATTAAGGCTTGTTTTAACCGGGCATGGTGGCACAGGCCTGTAATCCCACAACTTGGGAGGCTGAGGCAGGAGGATTGTTGTGAGTTCGAGACCAGCCTGAGCTACAAAGTGAGCTTAAGGCCAGCCTGGACTGCATAGTGAGACCCTGTCTCAAAAAGGAAAAAAAAAAAAAAAGGCTTGTTTTAGCTACAGTAACAAGGCATCTTTACCTTTAAAAATATAAATATAAATATATATATATATATTTAAAATTTATTTGTATTTTAACTTGAGTGAAAAATAGAAGCAAAAACAAAGAGAACAAATGACATAAACAGGGTAACATACAATGATACGTATGTTACAGATTTTCACAACATGGATGGGTAATTTTATATATTATATATATTTTTTTAAATAAATCCAACATCTTTAAAAATATTTTGTTCTGCACAAGATGAAGACAGCATTTTCTAAGACTGTTTAATACCTCCCTATTCTTTTTATAGGTTCTTCCAGTTAGGGTGCACCCCAGAATGCAAATATTAGGTTAGCCCTTTAGCTTTTTTGTCTGGAAACATTAAACACATGGTTCTGTAACTGTGCAGATCTCCTTCTCCTCTTCTCCTCCTCTTCTTCCTCTTCGTCCTTTTTCTCTTCCTCCTTCTTCTCGTCCTCTTCCTCCTCCTCCTTTTTGTGTATGTGGTACCAGGGATTGAACTCTGGACCTTGCGCTTGCCAGGTAGGCACTTACGCCACTGAGCTATCTCCCTAGCTGTGTCAACATTAAAAATGGAAGCCGGGCGTGGTGGTGCATGCCTGTAATCCCAGGACTTGGGAAGCTGAGGCAGGAGGATTGTTGTGAGTTCGAGACCAGCCTTAGCTACAAAGTGAGTTTGAGGCCAGCCTGAACTGCATAGTGAGACCCTGTCTCAAAGAAAAAAGAGATTTTCCATAATGGCACAAAACCGTACTTACAAATAGACATTATGATCAATAATGTCAGTCATTACAGAATGATCAATTTGGTGTAATTGGTACAACTTGGTATAATTTTTCTTTCATGTTAAGAGAAAATGAGGGCTAGGATATATACATACATACACACACATACACAGAGAGAGAGAGAGAGAGAGAAGAGAAAATGAAGATGAGGTTGAGAGAGAATGTTGGCCTAGCATGGGCAAAGCTCCAGATTCAATCCCTGGCACACACACAAAAAGAAATTGTATATAGTAAATATATGGGTTTTGGGTGGGTAAGATAGATTTGTAAGTTCAAGCCCAGCTTGGGCTTTACATAGGGCTACCCCCCTCCGCAACCAGTGGTTAAGCAAACCTCATGAATAGTGATATAAATGTAATGATAGAAACATAAAGTGAGTAGGCATATAACCATATATTCCCTGCAATTTTTTTTCTTTTTCTTTTTGTGGTACCGAGGATTGAACTCAGGACCATGCACTTGCCAGGCAGGTGCTTATTCTACTGAGCTATCTCCCTGGCCCTCCCTGCAATGACTGAAAGAGTAAGTCACATAGAATCTAGAGTATTGTTAGTTCTGAAATTTTGGATTTATATGATACTAAAAATATACAAGTATTATGTTTTAACACCAGTCTTTCTAAATTCCTTTGTTTTCCTTCCTCCTTTTCTTTGGTACTGTGCTGGGGAATGAACCTTGGGCCTCAAGTATTCTAGGCAAATAATCTATCACTGAAGTAACTACACTACCAACCTTTAATTTGTTTTTTTAATTAAGTCGCCCAGGCTGGTCCTGAGCTTGAAATCCTCCTGCCTCAGTCTCCCAAGTAGCTGGGTTTATAGGTATGTACTACTACGGTGCTTGAATTCTGGCATATGGAAATAGACTTTTTTTTTCTTTTTTGGGTGTTGGGACTCAAATTCAGGATCTCACGCTTGCCAGATGGGCACTGCATCACTGAGCTAAAGCCCCAGTGGGCAGAGACTTTTTAAAGAGGTATAAAAGGATTTATTATACAACAGGTAGACATTTAAAGTGCAGTACATGCTCCAAGAAATACAACTCTGGCCCCCTATGCAGTTTGGAGCTAAGAACATTGAAAGTTCCCTTTTAGATTTGAGAAAAGAGTGGGCTACCTGCAGAAAGATAATGGCTCATTCATATGGAAAAGCCTATTTACTGTATGGAGAAAAAGATGGTCTATTCACAGGTGAAACAGACAGTTTGCACTTGAAAGAGAATTGCCCAGGCTTAATGTTTTGGAAGAAAAAGCATTAAGCTAGGTTTGTGTCCTAGAGCTGCACTTCTCAGTTTTAAAATTTTGAGTTTTTTTTAACACATTTCTTCCCATCATTACTTTGTCTTCCTAACTACCTCACCCCCACCCAAGACTATTTTGTGGAGGTAATAGGAATTGACACAGTCTGTATGTAGTTCATGTAGTTCAGGCTGGCCTTGAACTCACAATGTAGCCAAGGTTGGCCTCAAACTCATGCAATCCTCAGCCTCCTGAGTGCTGGGATTACAGGCATGTAGCACCCCACCTGGCTTTCCTACTTCAGACTTTTTTTTTTCTTTTTCGGTACCAGGGATTGAACTCAGGACCCTGTGCTTGCTAGGCAGGCACTTAGGCTGCTGAACTATCTCCCTGGCTTTTTTTTTCCAGTCAGGGTCTCTCACTACATAGTTCAGGCTGGTCTTAAATGCTCAGCAATTGTACCTCAACCTTCTGATTGCTGGGAGTATAGGCATGTGCCACCCCACCTGGATGATACCTTATTTTTAAGGGGTGAAAAGGGGTCAAAGGTCTGCCTTCTTACAACTGCTTCAGGCTGAGGAGGAGCATTGATCCTACCTAGCCACAGATCAAGAGTCCCACCTTTACTGATCTAAAGGAGACAATGGATGATGGTTTTGTTTTTTTGTTTTTTGTTTTGTTTTTTGTCTTTTTGAGACAGGGTCTCACTATGCAGTTCAGGCTGGCCTTACGTTCACTTTGTAGCTCAGGCTGGTCTCGAACTCACAACAATCCTCCTGCCTCAGCCTCCTGAGTGCTGGGATTACAGGCATATGGCACCACGCCCGATTTTGGATGATGGGTTTTGTTGTTTGATGAATTATCATCTTTTTGTCAGGCTAGACCCCAGGAACAACTGAGACCACTGGGACAGGCAGGATTGAAGCAAACAGCAATATCTTTATTTCAAGCTGTGTGCACCCTGGCCAAGGGCAAGAAGGCCCTTGACTGCAAACAAAGAAAGAGAATCTGCTTTTTAGAGTTAATTTAGCTTATGGGAAGGGTCCCTTGGTGAATCTGGGGCCCTTGGCAGGAAGCACCTGGGGGAAGTACAAGTGATAGTAGCATTTGCTATCTTACAGAGTAGCATTCCATAGAATTACAGGGTTTCCTATAAGCCTGAGAGCCAGGTCTTGAGAAGCAGTTATTTTAGTCTCCCAGGCTTATTTAGTGTGTGTGTGTGTGTGTGTGTGTGTGTGTGTGTGTGTGTGTGTGTGTGTGTGTGTGTATTCCTGCTTGAACAGAGTAGTGTTCTTTAGTTTTTCTCTTCAGATTGAATGGATCTGAGACCATGGAGATGGCTTAATAGAATAAGCACTTGCCTGGCAAGTACAAGGGCCTGAGTTCAATCCCCTGTTCCACAAAAACAAAAAAAAAAGCTAGATTGGGATGGATCTAATTGTGAAGATCTTTTTATGGTCTAGAAAAGAGACAGTAAGAACATTAGCAAGTCATTAATACTTATGCTTGATTTTATAACTTAGGTTAAACAATCAGGTTCTAGATATTAAAAGTAGAATATGGATGAATAGTGATTCTAAAAATGGTAGAGATCAGTAGCCTTTGGTTTAAATCTTTAAAAAAAACATTTTTTTTCCCAAGCCATGACTATTTAATTCAGATCACAAAACTTGAGATACACAGCTAACATATAATCTTCTTATATTATTTAACTGCAAATAAAGTTTTTTTTCAGGGCATCAGTGCAAGTTAGAGTTATCTAAAGAAACTTCTAATGCCATTCTTAAAGTATTATAAATAGACTTTATTAAAAATCAACTTAAACATTACTTTTTTTAGCTTCAGCAAATTTCCTAATCCTAGACCCCAAATTAAGTTTGCACTGACTTTAGATACTGGTGGCTTTTTAGGAATGAGTGATCTGTGTTTCTGAGTACCCACTCTTTAATACAAAAACTTATGTTTACTTTTTCAAATGGTTCAATCTCACACATAAGCCCTTAACAGACCCTAATAAAAGACCAATTTGTAAAACTGGCCATTTTAATGTTTTTACAATTTAATAAATAGTTTTCTTGATGAATGTAGTGATGAAAGTTGTTCAGCAGTATTCAAGTTGTGGTTTTCCTGATTGTTCTGTAGTCTTCAATAAGTGTAAGTTATTCAATGAAACATCTGTCAAACTAGTAAGACTGCATTGATGCATCCATCATTTTCAGGATTGTTGGTTACCTGGGCATATTTGCCCCAAGTAACCTTGCCTCCTTGCGTCACAAGGCCCACCTCGCTCACGTTCACCTCAATCACTGTCCCTTTGGTAATAGCACCCAAAATTGTATGCAGTGGCAATGAAGGATTCCTTTTCACACCAAGTACTGGCAGTCAAAAGGTGGCTTTCAGTTCAGGATGTGTTACATGGGCCTTCTTAAAACATAAGCCCATTGGCCTAATGAATTTTTCATATTTAGGTGGCTTTCTTATAAAGCCATCTCCAGCAAAGGAGCCTTTAGTAACTATCCTCTTCCATGCCTTCTTTTTTCTCTTTCTACTTCAAATTACTTTTAATACTTCCGTTTCTCCTTGGCCACAAACTTTGGGCAGAGGACCTTCCCATTTGCCTACCTTTACTTTTCGTTTTTGTTTAATTATGTTAGAAAGTACTTTTGCACAAGACTGTCCTTCTCTGTCCAGCAGATAGGCAGGTACTGCTCCTTTTAGTCTTTTCATTGTTCTTTTGTTTGGTGTTTCTCTTTTCATGCATTTTGATAGTCTTCTTCATTTGTATTTTCTCCACATGGTGCTGTTTGTGGTAGAGCTTAGTCTTCAGGCCAATCATTTTTTTTTTTTTTTTTGCCTTCTTTGAAGATCATGTTATGTCACTGTTCCAAAAAAATAATTAAAATAATTTCTCATGGTAATCCAAGTGGTACCCATAGAATTTCTGGTGTAATTGAATATATTCATTCTGTGGCATGATGACAGCTGCAGAGCCACTGTGGGCAGCCTCAGGTGTACAAAGAAAAGTCTTAACTTTGAGGTCTCCCAGGCATATGAGCTGCCTCCACACAGCTGGAAATATGAAAGAGTTTTTAATTTTTAAAAAATTTTATTTGCATTTATTTTATGCTTAATTTATTCCTGTGCCATAAGTTTTTGTTTCTTCTGGGATATCTTTTTCTTCTGTTCAACTTTCTCCTCTGGTTTAGGAACAATTTCCCCTTTTTTTTTGGTGGAACCTGGGACTGAACTCAGGCCCTTAGGCATGCCAGGCAAGCACTTATTCTACTGAGCCATCTCCCCAGCCCTCAATTTGATCCTTTTCAGTAAGGATCATCTCAATATGGCAGGGGAAGCTCATGTATAAGTTAATCTAGCCATGAGCTCCATAAATATAGTGCATCTTGGGTGCTTGTTCACCTGGGTATGTTCTGTAACCAGAGAATCTACATCAAAACTCTTAAGCTCAGCAGCATTACTCTCTGCATTTTTAAGCACGTGCAGCAATAATTAGGCACTTTTTTGGACCATTGACCCTGTGTCCAGCCCCACTGTTTGGCCTGGGCATATCCACCAACTCCACCATGGTATGCCAGATAACGCTGGAACAGCATACATTGCTTCTTAATGTGACATCCTTCAGGTACTTTGTGGCCTTTCGGATATGCATACCCTTGATGGCCTGGGCAGTTTCATGCATGTTCTTAAAGTGAACGCGAAGATTTGAGCCCCACCCTTTTTTTCTGGTACTGGGGATTGAACTCAGGACCCTGTGCTTGGGAGGCAGGCATTTATTCCACTGAGCTATCTCCCCAGCCCCTGAGCCTCTTGATTTGTATGATTTTGTGGAGTTTTCTGAGTCAAGAGAGTAGCGAACCATTTTCACAGGTCACCTCAGGCCGCTCGCTCACAAGAAGAGCTAATTTTTATTTTTTAATTTAAAAAATTTTTAATATTAATCTCTATTTGATTTGAGGTATTTATCCAAACACAATAGGTAGAGTTTAACAACATACAGATTCCTTCCTATTTCTCAAAGAAATCTAATATTTTCCTACTTTAATTATAACATAGTGAAGGAATGTGTTTCTGTGATGTTTGGGACATAAAAACTTTTACTCTAGGTCTTAAAACCTGAACCTGACCTCTATTTTGTAAACATGATAAACAAAGCTTAGCAGTTAGAATACTTAAACATTTATATAAAATATATATATTTCCTTTTTCTAAAGGCAGACTCTTTAATGATGTTAGAAAGTACATTAAAGCATCAATGGGACTATAATAAGAAGGGTAGAAAGACAAATTTTTGGAACAGCTAGTGGGCTCTAGACCTGAATGTTATAGGTACTGTTGCAGACTGCCAGCAGGGACTAATGTACTGTTGGAGCTCCTTTTTATATGTAGCCTAGCTTTGTGTTTTATATTATGATATTATTATTTTAATTATTTTTTGGTTATACTTTCCTGCTGGATCAAAATGAGACCTAGGTTAATCAGCATGCCTGGGGGTGGGGCTGGCATGGCTGGGTATGCAACCCCTACCCCTGCACTTGGTCCACTAAGCTATCTCAACAGCCCTCAAGGGCCCAAATACTGAGTGTCCTCTTCGCCCAGTTAGCTTTCTTAGCTTTGATCTCCAAGCCTCCATTGTTGAATGTAGGAGACACTTCCTGGTCCTCGTCTCAGTCCAAGAAACCAATATTTGTAATCCCAAAGTTACGTTATTGGAATCTCATCAAGTTGATTCCAATCTACCACTTTCCATGCAGCCCACAGCGAAAATGAGGACACTAAATTATATTTTTAATCATCGGGGAGTCAAGGGGCTCTAGGTCCAGCCACGAAGATGACTCCCAGAACCAAGAGAGCGACCCAGGGCCTCACCTGGTTTTTATTCAGTGAGGGAGTGGCTTGAGGACTGAGAATTGTGGGAAGTAGGTGACTACTGTGAGCTGAGCTAGGTGTGGGGCCTACATTTACCTCTGCCATATGCAGACAGGATATGCAGAGAGAGTAATCTGCATTATATAGTATTTAATGTTTTGGGAAGTCTAGGGCTTCAGCTTTGATGTAGTCTTTCAAGCCCCAGGAAGTCATAGCCTCTGTCTCGCTCGATCCCAGCTGGCAGCCCAGCTGGCAGCGTGGAGCATTAGCTCTACCGTCCTGTCTCCACCCGGCTCACGTTAAGGAGCAGCAGGCTTACCAGGGAAACGCATGCCACCTTCAAAGACTATCACCAGCACCTCAGCTAGACCAATACACATTGCTTAAGGCCAGTTGAAGGATAAACAGAAGTCCTAGCCAGCTCTCTACATAACAATACAAGGAAATAGGATCAGGCTCAGTCAAAATGGAGACAGTCGCTCTTCTTTCAAGGAGAGCTGCTGGGTGTGTCCTCCACAGTTGAATACGAAGACTTTAATCTTAACTGTTATAATCTAGTTTTAGACATCAGGCACTTTAAGAATATAAAATGTGACTCTATTAATCAGAGTTAGCGTTAGTGTTGAGTCAGTGTCATATTTTACCTGCATTGTAAGTGATGGCCTACCATCTTAATATACTGCTTAGAATCTCTTATATAAGTAATATTTCTGTAGAATGTTATCAATTATAAAGTTTTACAAGGAAAATTTAAAATCAAGCACAAGCATCAAGGAATAGATTCTTATTTTGAGAAAGTATCTTGCTATGTAATTCAAAGTAGCCTTGAACTCAGTGTAGCCTGGGCTGACCTTGAACTCATGGTTATCTTCTTGCCTTAGCCTTCGAAGTGCTGGGATTATAGTTGTGTGCCATCATGCCAGGCTTCAGGGAATAAATTTGAGGACACAACTAACTAAGTACTGCATATTTTAGGTAAGGTCAGTCTGCATAAGTGATAAACACATTTTAAATGCTGAATAGCAAGAGTTTTCACCAAGTGTTCAAATAGGTTGGTCATAACCAAAACACAGAACTTGTAATTTTGTCAAGCCTGTGGTCTGATAAAACTGCTTTTCAGTACTCTTATAGGAGCTTCTTCATTAGACTTAATTACCAACCCAACCTGTTGGTTAACTTGTATGGCAAATTAGGACCTGTCTCAAGCTCCACTTCTAAGGTAGTAGCATCAGACACCACAGTTTACTGAATGTAACCATTCTTTCTATGACCATTGGTGTTTTTGAAACACAGCCACACTTGAGGATTCTGCTTCTCCAAATATAAGTTGCTTGGTGTTAAAAGCTCCATTGTTACTTTTCCTTGCAGATTGTACCATGTCTTTACATTTCATTGCACCTGTGGCCAGTGCCTGGGCAACAAGCCTGGAGCTCTCCCATGGTTTGGCAAAGGAACAGTGACATAAGCTGTCATGAAATACGAGTTGTACAACAGCCATCTGCCTTCCAGTTGGATGGTGTTACACCCTTGGGCAATAACATGGTGTATTCTTTTTCTCTATAGGACTGGTATTAGAAATTTCCTCACAAACTCTGATTGTGGAGGTATCCCCACTCTTCTCTAAATCTGTTGTCTCTTTAATTGGATGGGATGTAATAAGGAATCTCATGTTCTTGCATGTGAATTCCATAGGAACTGGGTGGTTCATCTAAGACATGTTAATTTAGTTTTAAAAAGCACTCAGAAGGGTGGGTTATTAAAGAATTTTAAGAGGGTCCGGGGAGATGGCTCAGTGGAATAAGTGCTTCCCTGGCAAGCGGAAGGGCCTGAGTTCAATCCCCGGTTCTGCCAAAAAAAAAAGGAACTTTAAGAACTGATATAGAAATGATGCAAAGAAAATAGTCTGTGTCAATATATTCCACTCAGTATATTCCAACCAAGACCAAATGTCAGGTTGGGAGTGATAGGGAAGGCCACCACAGCCCTTCCACTGTGTGATGTGGGCTGGATGCCAAGGTGAGGGACAGACACATGCAGCCACATAATCTGTGATGTCAGCTCAACACTGTCTGGGTTGAGCACTCTGATAGGGCTTCTTGGAGAAGTCTCTATAGTTCCATTTTTCTGTGTAGAGGCACAGTTGCAAGGCAGTAATCTCCACTGTCCTTCAGAAACTCCAGGGCTGGCCAGATAACTCAGGGCCAACGAGATAGCTTAGCAGATTAAAGTGCCTGTTTAAGCAGACACAGAGGCGGGGGTTCAGTCCCCATCTAGGCTCACCCCCGACTCTGAGACAGCAATTGAGACTGGGTGTGGTGGTGTGCAACTATAATCCCGGTACTTGGGAGGCTGAATATAGGAGGATAACTATGAGTCCAGTCTGTGTAGTGAGATCCTGTACACCCTGTACTAAATACATTAAAAAGAAAAGAAACTCCATAAATGTATGACTAGGCAGTCACTGTTGCCAGAGTATGGTATTGGTCATCAGGGAGTCGTAGGATTCAGGTTGTGACCTGGACATCAGACTGCTATCTCTTGTTGCATAAGAAATCCCCTCCCCTCCAAGGGCTGAGGAGATAGCTCAGGAGAATGAGCACTTCTCTGGCAAGTGCAAGGGCCCAAGTTCAATCGCCAGTTCCACCAAAAAAAAAAAAAAAAAGAGAGAGAGAGAAAGAAATCACCCCAAAAATCATTACTAAATAATTGAGTATTGTTTCACTGGGTCAGAAATTTGACAGTATATAGGCTCCTATGGCTACAGTGAGGTGGATCTGGGGATGGGTTTTTCACTTGCAGATCCTGGGCTTGAGCTGAAGAGGGCATGGGGAATTGCTGGCACTTTTGTTCCTGTACACATCCTGTGTGAGTTTATGACATAGTCCCCTGGCTCACTGAATATTTCTTAGTCTTTGACACTTTGAGGTTGCTTTCAGTATGCTACTTTATTTTCATTTTTAGCAGAAGTAGCCAGAGTCTGTTTTCCCTCATCATGAGCATAGGGTTGATGGCATTGGGCTGCTAAGATTCCCAGGGAGGAAATAGTCTTGGTCAGTGGCCACTGTTTGCTCACTACTCAAGCCCATGGCCCACGGGGATGTCTCTGGGACAGATATCAGTGTTCTTCTCACTGTCACCCTCTGAGAAGTATGGAAGTCTGATACATGAACAAGGGTCTCCCTCCCTTGATGTACTCTGAGAATAAATACTTCCAAACTGTTCCATCAGAAGGAGTTAAGATGCCATCCTGGTCAGAGGGTGCTGGGATGAGAGGCAGCAACCTACCATTTGCCCACAGGATTCCAGCACCATCCCCCTGCAGGACGGATAAACAGACCACTGTCTCGTGCCCATGATGTGTTTAGGCATTTTGTTCTTAGAATTAAGACTTGTAAGGTTTTTATAAAAAAGAAACATTTTAAGGCCGAGTATGGTGGCACCCCCCCCCCATTTTTTTTCCCTTCCAGGTACCCTGCCACCCACAAGTCCTCATCACGTTGTCTCTAGCCAGGCTCAGTGTGTTCCCTGTGTGTGCTTCTCACTGAACACATTCATCAGCAGGGAAAGAACCACCTGCCTTGTCTTGCTGCTGGTCCTAGCTAGTAGACACTGAGTTGTGGTCATTTGGGCCGGGAGGGACCTTTGTCTTCAGGCATTGTGATGGTAGGTGAATGCTGAGCCTAGGGGCTATGATATATGGGTAGCTGCCCTGCCTTCCTGACTGGGCCACTTCAGGTCTTCAGGTGTTAGAGGGTTGGGTATGTCCTTTGTGATGTAGAGAGACTGGCAGTGACCTAGAGCACCTGCAGCATCCTGTCTTTCTGGCTGCCTTCCACCTAGCTACAGTGCTAGCCTCAGGCTGGCAACTGCTTTGGCATTACTTTCCCAGGAACGGGCTTCATAAGAAGTAAACATTGCAGTCAAGGATCTCTGGATCTGCTTCTGAAAGCACACCAGGGCTTGGGGACAATTTTATTTAAAGGACAAGAATGCCTTATATCCCCTTTACACGCCCTATCTTTAATGTGTCTGTAAAATTGATACTCTCAACCCTCAAGGAATGAGTTGATGACAATGCATACACAGTATGCTGGACCCTCAGAGGGAGTGATACTTGAGTGCCAAGAGGGATAACCCCAAGGGCAACCACAGGCTGTGGTCAGATCTGTTGACACAGATCCTAGGTGGATCCTGCTGGTTCCCTGACACCTGCCTGTCTCTCATACCTTCAGTTCACTGAGTGTTCTCATGATCTCAACTATATGCTGTGTCCTGCTGATTCCACTGATTCCCTGTGTGATCAGCACAAGCATCTGCAGCTCTGGGGTGAGAACGAATGGTTAAAAACTGGACAAAACAAGGCAAGGTTACTGGTCAGTGTGGATGAGAGTGGGTTCCCCCGATAAAGATTACATTTGATGCTGGCTCAGTGATGTGATGAGCTCAATGCCTTTTTGGGGCTCTGTCCTCTTCCTCTTTCACTTGCTGTTCAGAGCTGTCCATGGCTGGCAGTGGTGTAGACACCTGACAGCGGGCCCTCTGAGAACAGATTCTGATGGTCCACAGCTAAGCTCTGGAACAGTAGTACAACCCTGAGAAAGGGGCTTGGCACAGATGAAGGCACTAAGCTTGGGTTTACTACCTGTGATATCTTGAAGTGAAAATCCTGAGAGCTTAGTATGTACCTATGCTCAGAGAGGACCGAATGTGATGTCAGTGATGTACATAATTGGTACAGGGCTCATAGTAGAAGCCCAGGGATGAGAATTCATGGGACATTGTGGAAAGAATAGGCTGTGGATGCCAGCATGTGAGATTTGGAGTTGGACATGTAGGGTGGGAACAGAAAGGCTGCTGCCTGAAGGTGGTGTTTATTGTATAATGTCTAGTAGTGGTCTCAAAGGATCGTGTACATGCCAAAGTTCCACCTGTTTTTAATATATAACCCACTGGTTTTTAGTAAATTTTACAGAGGTGTGCAACCATTACCACTATCCAGTTGAGAATGTTTCCATCATCACAGAAAGATTCTGCATGTTCACTGGCAGCCTAGCCTTGGACAATCACTAAGCCACTTTTTTTGGTGGGGAGAGGGCAGAACCAGGGATTGAATTTAGGCCCTTGTGCTTGCCAGGGAAGCACTTATTCTACTGAGCCATCTCCCTGGCCCGCTAAGCCACTTTTTGTCTCTAGAAATAGTCCCATTTTGGTTATTTAATATTGAATGGAAAGGTAGTCTTTTGTGTATCCAACCTTTTTTATTTGTTGTTCATTCCATCTTACTGCTGAAGTGTCCCCTTGAGTAGGTGTAACAATCCATTGTCTGGTTGAGGCAATTGGGAAATTTCATGGAAATTGTACTGCTGTGGATATGTTGTCTCACGTGACAGGAAGAACACATGCTTTCATTTTTCTTGGCTGGATTCCTGGGAGTGGGATTGTGGGTCATTTGGTAACTGTACCATAGAAACTATCCACCTGCCCTTCAGAGTCTTTTGCTTTCCTCAGCAGGGTCTAAAGGTTCTATTTCCCCTTGTGCTTGTCTAGCCTTTTGGTTCTAAGTGACCTTAGGCTGTATGAGGTGGCATCTGATTGTGGGTTTGATTTGCATTTCCATGATGAATAATGATTTTGAGCAGCTTTGGTTTGCCTGTTGTCCACTTACATATCATCGCAGGAGCGACATTGATTGAGATCCTTACTCTACCACCCCATCTCCGTACTGAAGATTGAACTCAGGGCCTTCACACTGACATGTATCTCTAGCCCTTTTTATATTGAGGCAGGATCTTGCTAATTTTCTATTGTACAAGCTATGCTTGAACGTACAATTCTGCCTCAGCCACCCTTTGTGCTGGGATCCCACCATACTCACCAAATGTATGTATGTATGTGTTGCGGCTTGTGTATAGGTGTTCCCCTAAAGCCTCATGCAGTCATGGGGCTGCTTCTGGAGTTTGTGATTGATTACTGTGGGTGTGGATGTTGCACCTGCCCTGAGGCAGGTAATTTGCATTACAATTTAAGGAGAGGTGAATGCTAGCTAGTTGCCTGAACTGCTGCCACTCCCTTCTCTCTTTCTGCTCTGGAGCAGCCATAAAAGGTTGCTCTCTGCCCTGTATCGCTCTGCCTTGGAGCCAGCTGAGTATGGACTAAAACCTTCAGTAATGTGAGCTAAATAAACCTTCCTTCCTTCATTTTGAGTTTTGGGTATTTGTCCCAGTGAGAGAAGAGTAACTGAGACAATATGTATGTAATATACTGACAATTGAACACGAGGCCTTTATATAATGCTGTATTCCTACCCACTCCCTCTTTATTTTGAGTTTGTCTCACTGAGTTGCTAAGTGGCCCAGGCTGGGTAGGAACTTGCCATTCCCCTGCCTCAGCCCCCCAGAGTACTGGTATAACAGGTGTACAAGGCCATACCCAGCGATTTTTTAAAACATTGGTGGTACTGGCAACTGAGCTCAGGGTTTTACAAATCATAGGAAATACTCTACCACTGTGCTATGCCCCTAGTCCTCCTTTTTCTCAGATTTTAACTTTTTTGTTGTTGTTGTTATTGAGTACAATTCAATTGTTATTGAGTACAGCTCAATATAATTCACACAAAGGATTTGTAAATACAATTTCTTTATTAGATATATTGCAGAAATTTTCTGTTGTTTATCTTTTTATTTTCTTAATGGATTTTGAAAAACAAGAGTTCTGAATTTTGGTAAAGCCTATTTTGCCCCTTTTATCTTCTACCACAGGTGCCATGGGTATTGTGCCTAAGAACTCTAGGTCCTTCAGTAGTCTTGAGTGTTTGTACCTATACTAGGTCAGCAACTTGAAAATTTCTGGTAACTTCAATGGAACAACAGATGTGGTCTAAAGCCTTTTATCTGTGATGTTGTGATGGTGAGCCTTTTAGAGATCAAGCACCCAAACTGGAACCCAGAACCCACTTGTTGATCAGAAAGTGCCAACCCTACAATGAAACCTGAACACTGAAGTTTTAGTTCAGAAAAAACAACTGTTATCCAGTGCTTGTCTGTTGGGATGGTTTGGCTTGTGTGCTGGCAGAGGGAGCTCTGCATACCTGTTGCTGAAGCACATGTGCCATAGGTTTGCCACCACTGGTCCAGATTGCTGAGGTTGAGGCATCTGTAGAAGGTAAACAGATTGAGGACTCTTGTGATCGTGGAAACACATGGACAGAGGACTGAGGGAGCCGTTTCTCTGGGTTACTGTTTTTACCATGGATGAGGCAGGAATGTGTTTAGATGGTGACCAGGAAAGAGAAAACAAGAAATTGCCAGTAGCTTAAGCTTTCAGGGAACAAAGACTTTTTTTTTAACATATTAGAGACTAAGCCTAAGCCCAGGGCACTCTATTACTGAACTACATCCTTAGCCCTTTTTATTTTGACATAGGATCTGCTGAGTTAGTTGGGCTGGCCTTGAACTTTGACTCTCACCACCTCAGCCTCCTGAGTAGTTGGGATTATAAGCATGTGTTACCAGGTTAGGAAGACATTTATAGGAATCTTCTATTGTTGCCACAAGTCACTGCAAATGGCATGACTTGAAGCACCATAGGCCTACGTAATCTGTTATAGTGTGAGGAAGTTTAGCTCCTCGACTTAGGTGGGTATGCTGCAGTCTGACAGTGTACTAGGGAAGGCTTTGCCCAGTGTTATCTTCCCTGAAGGTAAAGGCTGCAGCACACATTGGAACAGGCAGTGGGGTCAAGTCCTCTTCTCATCTTGGGTGTATTCCTGGGGTTTTTGTGGAGTTGGCCATCAGCCAGCTTCTCTTTTTCCCTGGCTCACCTCCTAAGTGAAGCCCAGAAGCCATGCTTTTATCCTGGTTTCTGATTTGGAGGATCCTGTAAAGACTGAGCCCAATCTGGATAGGAGGCAGTATGGGGCAAGGGGAAGTGGGTTTCCACAGTGAGGCCTGGCAGGTGAGGAGGATCTGTGGTGTGGATATTGGGTCCTGGGTTTGAAGATGGTGGAATGGAGGGCCATGGGGACTTGAGGAGAGGGAGATAAAGGCAGGGTCTGAATGTTTTCATATCTGGCCAAGTGGTTCTAATGGGGACCCAGCATTCTTGAAGTCACTGCACAAACTAAACATGCTGTGATGGAGGTGCAGTTAGTTGTATTCACAGCTGTTTCCATTTAGGATTATTCTCAGGCTGTCACTTCATCATATGTTCAGGAATGTCTATTGTTTCCTCTCTGCCTTTCCTATCTCTCATCTCTGGTGCTCAGGACGGAGACCTTGCAGATGACGTGGGTGCACTGCTCAGGACTAGGCCTTACTCTGGCATGGTCTGTACTTGTGATCCTGTGGCAGGGATGGAATCTTTCAGATACCCCTCCAAGAGCTGGCACTTAAAATGGGGTCCCCACAGCTAAATGGCTCTCCCACTTAGATTTCTCCAAGAGACTCTCATGCTGGCTTCCTTGCTGGATCAGGAAGGCATCTCCAGAGCAATATCTATTTTTGACTCTCAATATTATCAAAAGATTAGGTGAATATAAAGATTACTGAAATAAAAATACCTTTTGCATTTTACTCTTATAAGAAAAAATTGTGATACCAGTGTAGCTGAAGAGTGAGTGAGTGAACATCATGATGTTCATGAATATGTCCTAAAGTCTGATAAAAATAGTAAGTACGGAATATTTGGAAATGGTGAAGGTGACATGTGGAAGCAGAAGGTGGCTGGCTTCAGTAGTACTCGTCTCCTCAGCATGCCTTCTGTGTTCTTCACTGCCATGCTTTGTGGCTGTTCCACCCAGCTAATGCAGGAAAGGGATTTAGCAGTGTGCTGGGAGAGCCAAGGCACTCTCAGGTAGGACAGCAGTGAGTGGCAGCTTGTCTGCTACCAGGGAACTGCTGTTGGGCATAGATTGGCATTTTGGTAGAAAAGGTTTTCATATTCTCTGTATGACAGTTATAATATATTCAACGGAAGGCCAAGTGTTCAGGTATTTCTTGATTAATGTAGGTAATCCATTCTTGAAAATCAGACATTCTGCATGAAAATATTTCACATTAAGTGGGGAAAATTTGTGTGTCAATCAATCAGTTTCCTAAAATGTTACTAAAACATTGGTGAGTCATCTGTTTAAGAGGAGTAGGCTGTTTGGGGATGTCAGTGCCTTGAACATGGCATTCTGATTGCCAGACAACAAAGGCGAGACGCTCACTGCCGCTTTTCCACTGTGGCACTGAAAGGCCTTATATATCAGTGGTATCTCAGTGGCACATACTCTGCTGACACCCTGTGATTGTGACTTCTGATTATACTTGGAATATGGCTTGAGCCTTCCTGATGAATATTGTTGGGTTAAAATATTAATTTGATTTTTTGATGTTAAAATCATTCATCCGCTAGGAAGATGGCTCAGTAGAATAAGTGCTTGCCTGGCAAGTGCAAGGGCCCGAGTTCAATCCCTGCTTCCACCAAAATAAATAAAATAAAATAAACAAAAATAAATAAATAAATAAATGAAACAGGTGCCTCTGCTGTCACATACACACAGATTTCACACAGAATGCATCAGCCCATTGCAGCACGGCTTCTTAAAAAAAAAAAAAAAAATCATTCATCCAACTGCATGTTGGAAAACTCAAGTTACAAACTTGTGATCTATGAGAAACCAAAAGTTTTCTACCAAGAAATGTTAATCAAGAAGATGCCTGCATAGTATAACTGCATTTGCAACATGATTAATGTTGAAAGTCAACTGAAGAACAACTTCTTTTTGTATGTTGAAATAATTTGTGTAGTAGAAATGAAATTTAAATCAACTCTAAATAAATTTTATATTGAAGGTTTTTTAAAGAAAACATTTTAGTTTCCAGGTAAGGTTAGCAGATTAGACACTGCCAAACATAATCACTCTCTCAAAAACCTACTAAATGAACACTAAAATGTTGTCTTAAAGCATTACATTTGTGGAAGTGAGTTGGGAGCAGAGACAATAGCAGTAGCAGTCAGGCAAGTAGCAATTTACTTAGCAGATGTGAGAAAGCCAAATCCTGTGTGAGAGCTCAAGGCTTTCTGTGCTGCACAAACATTAGTTGCCAACAAGTTAAAAATGTAAAAGCCACAACAGTGAGCAGAAGGGTGGGGTATGTAGTTTAGTAGTGGCTCACTTGGTTCAGATATATTGGGCATCAAGTTCAATCCCTAGTACCCCCCAAAAAAGCAGACAACAATAAATTAGCAGGAATGACCAGGAATATTACCTTTAGAAACAAATAATAGTTGAAATTTTCCACCAATAGGGCTGGAATATAATAATTTGGTGTTAGAGTGCCTGCCTAGCATGTGAAAGGCCTTCATTCCAACCTCCAGCACTAGAAAAAGAAGTTTCAACGCTGGTTAAATATTCAGTTATTTCAGAAACTGTTCAGAAAGATTTTTGAACTGGAAAAAAAATGATGAAGAACCAGAGACAGTTAATGGAATGAGAAATAGGACACAAAAGTTGAGATGTGGCAGATCAAATGTAAACTTTTAAGATGCATTTGATTTCACCTCCCAAAGGAGAAGACAGAGAAAAATATTATGGAACCGATAACAGATTTAAATCCATAGATGAGGGAAGTATGGTTATAGTCATACCTTTTTGCAAGGGAGACACACTGTAAGACTCCTGTGCTGCCTGAAATTGCAGACAATACTGAATCCTACATGTAGGGTTTTCCTCTGCACAGATATGCACAAGCTCAATGTTTCTTCCATCTTAGATAAGTACCTATCTCACACTATGGCTATAACTTTCACAGTTGGGGATACAGTAGCAAAATTAACAGGGATTTCTTTTTCATTCTTTGTGATTTCACAGAGGATTCATTTTTAGTAGATCTTAATAACCTGAGCATATTCTTTTCTTTCCTTATGTCAACAACTTCCTCCTTTTCACTTAAATGAAACCGTTTATAGCTTTTCTTTGTTATGCCCCAGTTGCCAGTGTCATAACTTCTACCTTAAGGCCACTGCCTGCTTGTCACTACATGTAGCTTCATGAGAACCAACTGATGAACCAGCCATTAGTCTCTGTGTGCTGTGCTCCCAGCCCATCATAACAGTCTACCTGAATTGCTGACCTTTCTGCATATGGCAGAGTGGAGCTAGTGGTCTCCAGGTGCCTCATGGAGTCCTATGACTTCAGGTTAGCATTCCAAATGCTGTGGCATTCAAAACAGAAATGGAAGAAGCATGAGCTCTGAGAGAGCCGGCCATGGGACCACGGTGGGCAGCAAGCCTGGGTGACTGGACTTGGGGCTGTGTGTGTAGGGGCACAGGTATGGTGGAGGGTATGTCAGGTCTGCTGATCAAGGCCATGGTCAGGCAAAGCAAGCTGCCATGGAGAAGAAGTGCCCAAGAAAGCCCTTGGGCAGCAAACAGAGAGACCAAGCTGAGGGAATAAGGAAGCCGTAGAATGCTCTCAGGGCAAGATGAACTTGACTGTGGTGGACATCTCATGGAGGACTGGGGAGATTTTTGGAGGGCCACACCTGAGTTCCTAATTAGATTTGATGGAAGATATCTTGTTCCTTAGTGTCTTCTGTTCTTCAGCTGTTTTGATTTTTCTTTTTACTGAGTTTCTTCTCAGAATTGTTTCAGTACAGTTGAGGTACACAATACTTTGATTCACTTGTTCTTTGAGTGGAAAGGCAGCTCATTTTGTAGAGTGCTGATCTGAGATTGAATTTATTTTTTATTTATTTATTATTATTATTATTATTATTATTATTATTATTTTTGTCTTTTTGAGACAGGGTCTCACTATGCAGTTCAGGCTGGCCTTAAGCTCACGTTGTAGCTCAGGCTGGTCTCGAACTCTCAACAATCCTCCTGCCTCAGCCTCCCCAGTGCTGGGATTACAGGCATGAGCCACCACGCCCGGCTACTGAGATTGAATTTAAGACTATGGTTCAAGTTTTTCTGTTCTCATGGCCTATGCCGTGAAGTACTTTAGACAAAGTGTGATTTAAACATGAATGTGAAATTCATAATTAACTGCAAAGCTTTTAAGCTGCAGATCAGAAGTGTCTGTGTTTGAAATGCTATGCTTTATGGAAGACTTCCTGAGTTGGATACATAGTTCACATCTCTTTAAAGTAAAACATGTCATGATTGTGAAACATGGAATAAGGAATTAGTATTCCTTATTTTTCTTTTCAAATTTCTAATGCTTGGGTTTAGCTTTGTGAGAAATGTGCCCAAGGATTATGAAAGTGTCAGTACTCCACCCCACCCTAACCCAGTTCCTCTTTGGTCTAGGGAGGAGATAGTCTTCAGAGTTCACTTGGCTGGCCTGTGATAGCCCTGCACCCTTCTGAAGAGACATACCTGCCACCAAAATGCTCTGGAGCCCACCAGAGTGGGGGACACATCTGGTAGACCTGGACTCAGGCTGTTAGTTACCATGCACCCTGCTCACATGGACCTCACTCTCTGCTCCTAGGAGTACAAACTGTGCTTTCTCAGGCACCTGTGCTTCTAAATGTGTCTAAGCTGTCAGAAGGGATTGGGGAGACTGTGTAGTACTGCTGTGCCTGGAGTCTGTGATGGAGTGGGGGCAGCTGATCACGGTTAGCTCCTGTAGGTCCTAAGGCAGGGCCAGTAGGGGCTGTGGGAGGAATGGTGGTCACAGGCACCATAGTCCCTTTGTGATGGTAATGGTACACACTTCGTGAAATCACTGATTGTCTACTGATGGTAGAGATGTGCAGGTTACACATCTCTAAAGCTATTTTATTTTACTTATTTTGGTTTTTTGAGAGAAAGTCTTGTTATATAGTTCAGGTTGGCCTTGACCTCACTGTGTAGCCCACACAGTGGCCTCAAACTCCCTGTAGTTTTCCTGTCTCAGCCTCGCAAGTGCTAGGACTACAGCCATGCATCACCATGTCTGGCTTAATAACGCTGTCTTAAGACAAGCTCACTTACCTGGCAGGGGAGATACCTTGATCACCAAGAAGACAAGCTCACTAGGATGCACTTGACTTGGAGAGTGAGGCAGCAGCATCTACTGTCTGGAGGCCAGAACCTTGCATGAAGGCCAGAACCACCTGAATGCCTCATGGAGTCACCCTGGCATTCAGAATCATTTGCATTGGTTTCCCCAAAAGACTCATGACAGGGTTCATCAGAGGCTGTATGAAGGGTGTTTGGAACTTGGACTTTTCCCCCTCATATCCTGGCCTACTGCCATAGGTCTTTTCCCAAGTGGGTCCAGAGAGATGGCTCAGTAGAATAAGCACTTCCCTGGCAAACACAAGGGCCTGAGTTCAATCCCCAGTTCCGCCAAAAAAAAAAAAGACCCAAGTGGGTCCAGAGACACCAAGGCTGTGAGCACTGAGTTTTGTCCATTGAGTTTGGCTCTTAGGCCCAGAAGTCCAGCAGCCCAGCCTTTGCCAGTGTGTCGGTGTCCTGATGAATTTACCCAGCCTGGAAAGAGCCTTGAGTGGTCTCACCAGCCCCAGAGGTAGCCTAGCTACACTGCATGGATCAGGACTCTCTGTCTTGAAGTGGGGACTCTCACTGACTGGAGACAGACTTCGGGGGAGGAACATTCTCAAGCTATTCCAACCTACAGTGGGTCAGAATGTTATGAAGGAGGACACTCAGAGGTAACAAAGTACCCAGCACTCACAGATGTGGGAGGGGGCAAGGAGAGGATGGATCCTGTAGGGAGAAGCAGGACCGGAGGGCCCAGTTTAGGTCCACTGTGCTGCCATGGTTCCTGCCTAGACCTGGTGGATATGTTCCCATACAGGCTGAGAGATCTGGACATCCTTGTCTTCATTGCCTCCAAGAGGTAGGTGAATGAGAGGGCCCAGCACAGACAGTCACTGCCCAAGGGTCCTACCTCTTCACACCATCATGATGGGTTTGGATTGTAGTCTGTGAATTTTGGATAGTTGCATGCTAGATAGTAGCAAATAAGAAGAAAAATGATCCTGAGCATCTCAGGAACTGGAATTCTGGAAAAAGGTGTGAGAACATGGAGGGGTTCATAGTGCACTGCAGCTGTGAAGGTGAAGGAGACACATTGGAGCTGGCTGCAGCAACTGGCTGCAGCCTAGCCTTAACCTGGCACCTGCCTTGGCTTATTCATTAAAGTTGGCTCTAACCAGGGCTGGATCTTGGTATTGAGTGGCTTTTCTTCCCCTGTTTTCATTTCTACTTTCTTCTGCGTTTTGGAATTTTGTCCCAAGTGGAAACAGGCATGCCTAGCCACAGGGTACGGGTGTCTTAGGGAGGGAACCTTTGGACAGTGCTGTGACCTCCTGTGGATGCACATTCAAGGAGTCCCACTCAAATTTCAAAGAGGGCCCTGAGGATAGAAGGGCCAGCTGTTGGAAGAGGGGAAGTGAAAGGAGCCTGTTGGTCCTGGCCAGCATAAGCAGCAGTGCTGTGGGCTGTGGAGCGCTGCTAAGCATTGCCTGGTATACAGTAGTTGCTCAGCACTGAAGGAGCCAGGGCAGGGCTTGCTCTCTGTGTGTCCATGTCCACCTTGCTTCTGAGGTTAAAGTTTCTGTAGCCTAAGATTCCCAGAGGTCTTGGAGGAGGTAAGTAATGGACACCATGTTCCCTGTCTTTAGCATTCTATCTACATGAACTTATGTTGGCATGATTATTGCTTTGTTCTTTTGTCCAAGTCCAACAGTGTGTCTTGTAGTACACATTTAGTGAAAAGCAGCCTCATTCTGATAGCTGATGTTACCAGGTCGCTGAAGTTAGTCTAACAAGTTGGTGCAGATCTGTTCGGATTATGTGGAGGACTTTGTGCTGTTGCTGTTTATTTGGAAGTGAACAGAAGGTAGCATTTCTTTGGGAGCAGTGGGGTCCAAACTCCCTCTGACCTGCCGGTGCCTACGGTGTTGTGGGGGTTGGCCACAGCTTGAGATGTCCTGTTGGTTCTCAGGCTCCTTGTCTCTGGAGCATTTCATTGTCTTACCTGGAGCACCTGGTGTGGCTGCTTTTAGATACTGCTACAGCTGCGCACACACAGTGCTTCCTTTACTTCTTTTGTATCTAACACTGTTTTCATGACAGCATATGACTGGTTTGGGGTTCTGGTCTTCTCATTCACTGTTGCTTGTTTGCCTCCCACTTGCTTGGGTCACTCCTTTTGTCCCTGAGTCTGGTGTAAGCGCTTGGGCAGGGAGCCTGGCTGGGTGGCTCCAACCTTTTGACATTTGTTGAGAACTTGCCTTATGGCCTGAAATGTTTCATGGGTGACTGAAAGGATCTGTGTTCTCTGCTTCCTGGGTGTCATGTTCTGCACATCAACTAGATTAATCCTGGCTGAGTTGTCTCCCACCCATCTCTCTTCCTGAATCTAGGCAGCAAGACTGTGTACCTGGCATGGGCCGCTTCTGCCTGTGTCATGGAGGCAGCTTTGGCTTAGTAGGAACTCTCAGCTTTGCTTTGCTTTCTTTCCATCCACCAGGCTTTCTTTTCCCTTTTCCTTTCTTTTTTTTCTGAGATAAGTCTCACTAGGTAATTCAGGCCAGCTTTGAACTCACTGTAGCTTAGGCTGACTTCCAACTTGCAGTGATTCTCTTGCCTCAGCCTCCTAGTGCTGGGATTATAGATGTGCACCCACCACATCTAGCACTCCCAGATTTTCTAATTCTGGCTTCCCGAATTTCATACTTTACATTTTAGATGTGTCTGTTATGAGGATACAAGCAAGGTCAATTGTCATTTAGTAGGAGATGCATTCTGAGAAGATGTCATGGGGTAAGTTTGTCATGTGGACATCATAGAGTGAATTTAGATAACTAGGGCAGCTGCAGAGTTACCCAGTGATGTGACCATGTGGGAATGTCATTGAGCACATATTTGTATGTGAATCTTCAGAAATGATACCTGACCATCTCTGCCTTAGCTCAACTGTTGTTCCATTTATACTCATTGTAGTTCTTTTTTTTTTGAGACAGGATTTCACTATGCAATTCAGTCTAGCCTTGAAGTCTCTTTTTATTCCAGGCTGACCTCCAATTCATAGCAGTCCTGCTGTGTCAACCTCCCAGTGCTGTGATTATAGGCCTGTTTCAGCACATCCTGTTGAAAACCTGAAGTTTATCTGATTTTTCTCTTTCAAAGTAAACCAGCCCTTAGAAACATTGGGTCTACTAATGATAGTTCCTTTTCTTCAGGACACTAGTGTCACTGCACCTTACTAAGTGCAGGGCCAGACAGGGGAGAACTCTCCATCTGCCCATTGTGGGCCCTCTTGGGTCTGGCTTCAGGGTATCCTCATGGATCTTTCCTAGGCCATGTGTTTGTCAGAGCTGGGATACAGCTGGAGGCCAACGCTGGATAGGACACTCCAGTGTTCCTCCTTTTTCCAGGTCCCAAGGCTTCCTTAATCTTTCCTTCTGGGCTTCTGAATGTTCTTGTCAGCTCATCAGTGGATTTTCTCTCTAGCAATAATGTTCTTTCTTTATCAGAGGTGGATAGAAGCTACCGAGTTCATCCTTCTTGTAAGCCAGATATTCTCTCTAAAAACACCTCCTTCTAGTGAGGGCATGACTCCATCTGAGGCAAAAACAGGCACTAGCCAAGGTTGTTCATGGAGCCTTGGGACCTGGAAGTTCCATCCTCACTTGGGACTGTTGCTGAGGGTCATTTTCTCTGTGTGATTTTTTCTGGGTATCTCCCTGCAGTACCTATGTGGGTCTTTCTGTTCTTGGAGATTGAGGATCCTTACACTTGGGAAATATATCATCCAACTCTCCTTTTGCATGACCTCGACAAGGGTGTGCAAATGCCCATGGGATCCTGTATGGATGCAGAAGGGTTGTGCCAGGTGTGCTTCAGTGTGATGAATAGGGCAGTGTCCTACGAGTAGGACATCATAGGGAAAAGGTTGGCTTTGGATACTGTGAATGGTTAGTTCCTCTTCTGTACCTTCCCAGAGCAAGGTCTGAGGAATGTCCCTGGTGTAGCTCCTTTCCCCTGGGGAGTGCAGGGACCTCAATGACAGCCTGACCTTTTCTTTCTCAGTCACAGTGACTGTAGCCAAGGGGCTCCTATTGGTCAGCACCGTGACTCCTTTTTTATCCTTATCACCATCAGATCTTATACCTTCTGCCCAGGCACCAAATTGGTGATGGTGAGACCAGGGCAGCTCAGCATGGGGCTGCCAGGATCCAGGTCAGTGCTGTGTGCACACATGGCCTGTCAGTCCTGGAGGTGGGCAGGAAGGGCATGGGAATGAGGGGCCTGGTGTGCAAGAGAGTGCTGCCAGCACCAGGAGCAGATTGCTGCTTCCCAGGCACATTCTCTGAACAGACCCCCATCAGGAGCAGCACAGAGAGTGCTCTGTTCCAGAGCTCAGTGTAGGAAGTTGGAATCAAGAACCTTCTCGCCCACTCAGGACCGGAACTTTCCTACAGCAAGGATGGAGGAGGAGCAGGCTCCGTGGGGGATGGCAGCCAGCAAGATGCCTTAGTACCATCATGTAGGCGGCACCTGTCCTGCTCCCGGTGTATCTGCAGCTTGGAGTGGGCTGTGCCCAAGCGTGGCTACCCCTGGGGTGCAGGCCCTGCTGAGAGCAGGGCCCACCAGGGAAGGCTAGCTCTTGACTATAGTGTGTCTACAACTGCCAGCTGGTGTCTGCATAGGCTAGTGACTCTCATTGCTCTCTTTCAGATGGGCCTTAAATGGCCCTAATATAGGACTGTGACCTGCACAGGCCTGTAAAAAAAGACAGTGACATGTGCTACCTTTGCCTATGATACCTGCTTCACTACATGCCAGACAGCAGGAAACAGCAAGGCAAAGTTATTGCTTCTCAGCAGTTGGGGTTAAGGTTCCAGCTGCCAACTGCATCCAGCATGGGATGTCCATGCTGAGCTGGCATGGAAATTCGAGGTACTGCACTGCCAAGCCCTGAAATCCTCTGAGAAAGCACCTTGTCCCTTCCACCAGAAAATGGCATGCTGAACTCTGGGGCCACTGCTCAACCTGAGGAATTTAAGCCACCCTTGGTAGTATCCTGGTCACTCCTGAGCAAGGGGCAGCCATTGCAGAGGTACAGGGGATAGGGTAGAAACCAGTCCTTAATTTGTGCTAACAGTGAGCAGCTGTTTGGCCTTACTCAGGACCATGCATCAAGTAACCAGGCAGATCCAGGGAGGCTCAGCATTGGCAGGGTGGTTTGCCTCCTCTGTGCTGAAGGTGCACCCATGGCAGCATTCACAAGTAACAGATCCCTCATTGGCTGGAGCATTTTGGTGGGAACCCATCAAGGGTCCTTCTGATAGGATGGTAGTGTAGCCTTCAGCACCCACAGGGTATTTCCTGTGGAAACAGGCTCAGAGTCCACATTCATAGTTTGAGGTAGGTGCTTTGGAAGATCTCATGGGGCTCTTAAGTCACACAGAGGGATTGGGTTCAAGGGAGATGGCAGTGCCAGGATCCCCAGCGCAAGCTGGGCACTAGCCCTGCTCCCCACACCTCCACAGCAGACTCTATGGCCAGTAGAGCCCCAAACATGGACTATGGCCAGGTGGAAGGCTGGGCCTAGGACAGGTGGGTGAGACAAGTGAGGATGGAGGGAACTCTAGTTTTGGGGCAGTATAACATTTCTCAAACATAATACAAATTAAAACCTTCCATTCTATTGAAAATAGAGTTTAGAATTCAGCACACAAAAGCAAGTCTATGACTAACAAAAGGAGCAGACAGCTGTGAGCATAACCTAAAGCAGAGTTTATGACCACCAAGAGGAGCAGATAGCTATGAGCATAGCCTATCTGTGAGAAACAGTTGTGTCCCACCTACTCTTGCCCTTTTTGAGTCTTTTCCATTTCTTATCATGCATTTAAGAGGTTTTACTTCTTTCCCATCTTTTCCTTGGCTGGGCCAAAGTCTCCTACAAAGACTGTGGCTGAGGTGGCCCAGATAGAGCCGAGTGGGCAGTTTGGGGTCTTGACCTCCCAGCTTCCATGATACCCACTGTCCTCAGGTAGCTAAAGCAGGTACACCAAACCCCCAGGAGCAAGCCCCAAATGAAAAAGAAAACCAGTATTGTCCTTTGAGAGGACTTGTTTTAAGACATCAACCAGTCTTTCATTCTAAAACAGTTTTTGGTGATTCAATTAACAGCTACATGACATTACAGTAGTGAACAGAAGATACTATTTGGTAGGTTGTTGTGTGTGCATGTTGGGAGTGTATTAGGATTGAACTAGAGTCTTTACTGTGAGCTCTATACCATCCTTTTTTTATTTTGAAGTAGGATTTTGCAAAGTCACTAAGTTGTCCAAGTTGACTTAAATTTGCCATCCTCCTGCCTTAGCCTCCTAGAGTTTTAGGATTACAGGCTTATGCCACCACACCTACTTTTGGCAGGTTCTTAAGAGACATAATAAGAAAAATACCTTGTTTTTATTTGGAGCTTTCATCACTTTAAGGGGCTGAGGTCTTCTCTGCTGCCTCGGGCTACTATACTGTCCCCAGATGTATCTTCCTTCAATGAAACTATGTTACAATTGGGTTATCCTCAAGGCCAGAACTATTCATGGAGGCAGTTCAGTGAAGGAGCATCTACCCTTAGAGTCCATAGCCTCTCCCCTTAACTTGGTTTTGGGAGCTCAGCATGCACGCAGCTGAAACAATGGCTAGAACCCCCTGGCCAGGCAATGTCTCAAGACAGTCATTTTTGGGTTATGTGAAGAGTGGGAGAGAAGTCAGGTACCTATGCTCATGAGCCACTATTACTTCTCGTTCAGAAGACCAGGGTAGCCTGCCACCGTGTTGGCGGGATTTGTGGACACGCAAAGCCCTTTGGGGGTGGTTTGGGTCCCTGGCTGGGCTGTTATTCTGATCACTGGCACCTGTGGGAAGGCAGGAGTTGTACTGCCAGTCCAGTTTCTGTCTTGACTATCCATCTAGAAACCTGCTAGGTGCAGGCAGAACCAGTGTTTTGTGCCCACATTGTGATAGTGATGGGGCAGGTACTTGGACAGTGGCCCCATAATTAGAAACCCTCACAAATCAAGAGAAGGTAGCTCCTAACCATGTCCCTTTCTGTCTAATATGTGATGAAAGTCACTCTCTTTTCTCCTTATTAGAAAAGTTTTAAAAACTGGCCCTCACTTATTGTGCTGTTCCCATAACTGATTGCCTGATCAGACCACGGCAGCTGGACAGTATTAGACAACATGGCTGTCCCTTGGGGAGGGGGAGTTGGGGAGAGCAGCTGTGAAGGCAGTAGATGCCAGAGCCCAGGCTGCTTGCTGGGGCTGCTGTGGCCAAGCAGGGCTGGAAAACAGGGCATTGTGTACCCACAGACAGTCATGAACCAGCTCATTGTACAGGACTTGGAACTTCTTTAGAGGCGCTTTGAGAGTGGAGCTTAACCCTTCTGGAAATGCCACTGAGCTATGACTTGTTCATCCTTACTTCTCCTTGAAACTCATTGAAATGAATACAAAGAATGAAAAGCGGGGAACAAGATCTGATCTACAGTGACTCAGAGAGTAGCCACAGCTGACAAGGATGTCTGCCATCCAGAAAGAGAAGCCTCAATCAGTCGGATTTGATAGAGCATGCTCCCACTGGATAGGATGATTTTAAGGGTACATTGGTGAGTACTCACTGAGGAGAGTGGGGTCTATGGCTCAGCTGGAGCTGAATATATAATTTATGCTGGGGCATCAGCTGCAATAATCTGTGTTTTCATCAATATCCAGATTCTGAGGGGTCAAATAGCGAAACAGGGAGGGAGGGAAGAAGGAAGGATTTATCTCCACCTGTCAACCCCCTCAGTCCCTTGGACCTGTCCCTGCCCATCATATAGGCCAAGAGGAGATCTCTCCTGGCCTCAGCTGCCCTCACAGTGAACAGACTCTCTGGCCCTGTCCCCTTCCTCTGATAATAGTATGGAGCTGCTCCTGCACTATAAGGGGAAAAGGAAGCAGAACCACAGTAGTTTCAAATAACTCTTCTGGAGGCTTTCATGCCTGAGCCACTTGGTGGTCTGAGTGTTGGGGGAGTGGGTTCTGAAGCTATGGCTGGTGGTGACACACAGAGCCTAAAGGAACCCAAGACACTCCTGAGATACCACCTCCCCAGGTTCCACATGTGTGTTCTGAGCCTTCTTGGTCTGAGTTGGGTTTCTGTCACACATAACCCAAGCACCTGCTGATACCGT
>PVKA01002201.1:42399-79718 GCA_004027165.1 Ctenomys sociabilis
AAAAAAAAAAAAAAAAAAGAAAAAGAAAAAAGGATAAGCAGTAGAGGGTGGGGTATAGCTCAGTAGCATACATAAGGCACGAGGTTTGGTCCTCAGCACTGCAAATATTTAAGTAAAAATAAGTGACCTGACAGTCCAGAGCTGACAGGGCACCCTCATGTGGACACTGACAGAAGGGGAAAAATAAAGAGAAGGAATGGCTGAGGAAAACTACAGAATCAACACAGGAAATAGAATTTTCTTTGTATACTAAAAAGTTATAAAATAAAGGAGAAAAGAGCTCCAAAAAAGATGACAAAGATAAAGGGATGTAAAAGCTGAGAAGAGTAGACAATAAATCTATTACAGTGTGAGTCCTATTAGCAGCAGCAAAACAATGGCTCGAATGCTATATAAAAATAGTCACCAAGAGGACTGGGACTGTTAGAGACAGTGTGCTGTTTGGAGGAAGGTAAAGAGGTTGGAAAGAAGAACCAGTGGACCGACTTGTCACCATCTGTTCCTGCTCAGGTACAGAGAAGGAATCACCTCAGTAGTGTGAGAGAAAAGAAAGCCAGGGATGATGAAAGAAATGAGTTTGCATACTCAAGGCCCAGGTCCGACTCCTGAAAGAACTAAATGCAAGATACCCACACCAACGTGAGCCTTACATCCCCGCGTTAAGGAAGGTTACTTAACCCAGCTGTCTGGTTCACAACATTGGTCTGTTCAAGAAGGCAGTAAAGCAAAGCATCCCAGAGTTCACATGGATCCAAGTCTGTGTGTACACAGATAAGTCTTCTGTGAACCCACATTTCTGGGTGGGACCTGCATGACCCGTGTGGAAAATTTCACTGAAGACACTGTTGTGTGAAGAAAGGAAACATTAAATTCTGAGGCTGAACAACTGAAATCCATGCTTACAGAAGAGAATGTAATCACTTAAAACATTGATAATGTAAAATTAATAAAATAAGTTGGTGTCAGGAAAATATAATTCAGCTGCCTTCATTTTAAAAGCCAAGCATTAATAGATAAGTGTCTGGACTGGGGAGATAGCTCAGTAGACAAAGCGCTTGACGGGCCTGTGTTCAATCCCCTGTTCCACCAAAAAAAAAAGTGTCCAGAGAAAAGGCTAGGTTGTAATCACTTGACTAATGTTAGGATCAAAACAAAATACATATAACAAAACAAAGTTATAAAATAAAGGAGAAAAGAGCTCCAAAAAAGACGACAGAGATAAAAGGATGTGAAAAAGCTAAGAAGAATAGACAATCCATTACAGTGTGAGTCCTATTAGCAGCAGCAAAAACTTATGATTTTAGCATCATTCTAAGTATTTTTGTCAATGCAATTATATTTGAAATAATGGTTATAAATGTGAGAAAATTTACCTCACAATATAAACAACACATAGCACTTATCTTAGTTATTTTTCTTGTTGCTGAGACAAAATACCCAACACCCAACATTATAGGAGGAAAGGTGTTTTGTTTTTGGCTCACAGCTTGTAGAAATTTCAGTTTATAGTTGGCTGGCTCTAAAGCAGGGGGCACTGAAGAAGAGAAGCAATTCCTGGTGGACAGAAGGCAGGAATGCAGCCAAGTAGCAAGCAGCAAGCAATGGCAGCAGCCTCCTTTCTGTCCCTAGGATGGTATACCCTTAATCCGAGCATCAAAGCATTAATCCTGGCATCACATCCTTAATACCAGGGTCACATACCCTAGATCCAGCCACCTCTGAAAGCCCCCACCTATGAGCACATGAAGCTTTGAAGAAATATCTAGATATAAGCCATCATAGCACTGGACTTGTTGAAGTTGTTTCCTGTAGGAGTTCAAGGTAGCCTATAGGAAAGAGCCTGAACTGATGCATGTAGTCATGGGTTAGAGATGGCAGTATGAACACAAGTAGCATAACAGATGGCATGTAGAAATGTTTGTAGATGTGTGTGCACTCAGATTAACATACGCAAGACCACAGCTGTTCTGTGAGACGGTCCAGAAGTAGCAGTCCAAGGGAACAAAGGTGCCAAGAGCCCAGATCTTGATTCTAATTCCACACCAAACCACCAGTCCTTGGAGAAACTGTTTAATGATGGAATTTATAAGATGAACCTGGTGCACCTGGTAGAGGAATAAAACAAGAGCTAAAACAAAAATGGAACCCCACATGGATGAGTCCATGTAAGGACCTCAAGAGCTAACTAAAGGAGCTCAAAATGACTAGAGCCGAAGGAATTTGAGCAAAAACAAAATACACTAGTATAACCCAAAACATAGGATAAACACCCAGACTGATAACAAATGTCCTGATAAGTAAATAAAAGGACAGAATAGATAACTGCCCTACCCCACTTAAAAATGCAAGAAGATATAGGTTTATCCCAGTCTGAATACCACATTATTTTATACATGTATGTATTTAAACATAGAATAGGGGAATAAAGGCCATACTGTGTGAAAGAAGTTTAACTAATGTAAAATAAACACAGATGTTAGATTCAGTAGATAAGGTCATCACAGCAGCCATGACTATATTCCATGAGTTCACAATACGAAGAAAGATCGGACACCTTCCATGCTGCCACTGCAGGTGCTTGAAGTTAAGAATAAACCAGAGCTGCATTGTTCAGATTCAGTATACTTCGGCTGAGATTGACTGTGTTGGATGATGCATAGAAAATGGTTCATGAATTTGAAGACAAGGCAGTGGAAACTCCAGACTAAAAGCCAGTAGTGTATTTACAAAACAAACTGTCCGGGAACTGTGAGACAATATTCAAAGGCCTGGTGATGTCTCGGTGGAGGTCCTGAAAAAGGGAGGGACAGAAAATGATTTGAGGATATGATAATGGAAAGCTTGAAGTTTGATGGAAATTCTGAACCCAGATTGAATAGCCTTCACGCAATGAAAATTACAGCAGATCTTAACCAGGTCACTTAATACCACTTCCAAAGAGATGTCTCAAGAGGGAAGGTGGTAGGGGGAGATTCCATACCCAGGGTAGCCTTTCAAAATGAGAGTACAAAAAGACATTTCCTAACATACAAAGTATGAAGCAGTTCATTATTTTCATTGTAAGAAATGTTAACAATTTTTAGGCTCAAAGAAATGAAACAAGGTAGAAATCTGATATACATAAAAGACAAGAATCCCAAAAATGTTACATTCCTGAAGAAATATGATATTCATGTTAATCTTTGAAATTACTTGTTTAAGAGCTTAACATTGTAGCAGAATAGAGGACTTATATACAAAGATCAAATGTATATAGCAAAAAAGAAGTCCAGGTGAGAAGAAATGGTAAATTCTTATGTATTTTTAAATTCCTATATTTGAAGTGTATGATTTCACTTAAAGCAGACAATGGTGAGTATAAATACTATAAATCCAAAAGCATTTCCTAAGATAGTGAATTACTATCATGAATTACTACTGGTATGTCAACAATGGAAATAACATTGAATTATAGAAAAGACAATCTAAGAGCCGGTGAGACAACTCAGCAGACCATGCACCTGCTTAAGCAAGCATGAAGACTGGGGTTGAATCTCTGGCACCAGAGGCTATGTGGGCCCCACCCCCAGACATGCTGAGCCAGCCACCAAGTCCAGGTGTGATGGTGCACACCTGTAATCCCATTGCTGGGGAGGCTGAAAACAGGAGGATCACTGGGAGTCTGAACTACATATATGAGAACCTGTACTGAATACATTAAGCAAAAAAGGAAAGGCAATATAAAGGGAGTAAAAGTAGGAAGAGGGAGCAGATAATAAATGGAGTGAATGGATAACAAGATACTAGATTTAAGCTTCATTAATAGTTTTCAGTGTAAGTGGCTTATCACCCCCTGAAAAGGCATATTGTTAGATGGCATGAAAATCAGTTCTCAAGGCCCAGCCAAATAGCTCAGTGGATTAAAGCGCCTGCAAGCAGGCATAGGGACAGGGGTTCCAATCCCCGGGCCTGCCCTTCCAGCCCTACCCCCGAGGCATACTGAGACGGCAATTGAGGTGATGGCAATTGAGATGGCATGATGGCGTGCGCCTGTAATCCTAGCTCTTGGGAGACTGTAAACAGGCAGATCACTAGGAATCTGATCTAGTAGTGAGACCCTGAACACCCTGTAGATCCTTCCCTAGAAATTAAAAAAAAAAAGAAGAAAATCAGTTCTCAGGTGCTGTTGACAATAAGCCACTAAAAAAGGCTATAAGACTAGCAGTGAAGAAAGAGATACACAGTTCTACCTGGTGGAAAGTAAACTGGAGTTGCTATAATATCCAGGTACTAATTACAGAGTTAACGAAACCACAAGGATAAAGATATTTCATAATCTAGGCTAATTTATCAATACACAAATGTGTATACACATAGGGGTATAACTGTATGAAGCAAAACCAATAGAACTTCAAGGAGAAAGGGATAAGAACAATTACACTGTTGGCATTCAATACTTCTTTGTCGGTGATTGAGACAATAAGAGAAAGCTTCAGCAGTGCTACCCTATTTGACTTCTCTTCAGTTTTATTTTATATGAGATGGGGAGGGGTCTCATTAGTTCAGCTTGGCCTAGAACTTGTGATCCTCCTCCCTCAGTCTCCCAGAGTGCTGGGATTACAGGGGTGTACCACCAAGTCTATCTCCTAATTGAGTTTATAATATACTCCACCCACATCATACTCATTTCTAGTATGTATGAGAAAGAATGAATATTGAGTAAGTGTTTACCAAAGTAGATTTTTCTGGACCATAAAACATTTTAATAAATAACAAATTCAAGCATTCAAAATATGTTCTCTGATGAAAACAAAAACCAATAAAAATATCTAGAAAATTGGCAGTCATTAGTTAATACACTTCTGTATGAGAGAAATCTGAGTTTTTTGACAGGATAAAAATAAAAATAGAGGGGCTGGGGAGATAGCTCAGCAGCATAAGTGCTGCCTGGCAACTAAGTTGGATTTTTTTTTAAAGGTACAAATTAATGAACTGTGATTTTACTTTAATAAACTAGAAAAAGGAGGTAAAATTAGACCCAAACAAAGCAAAAGAAAGGAAATAATAAAGAGCAAAGTAGAAATTAAAGCAGAAAATACTATGAAGTTGCAACTTTTTTTTAAGATCAATAAAAATTGACAAGCAGAAGCTTGTCAAACTAATTGAGTAAAGAATAAAATTTTTCCAGTATCAGTAATGAAAGGCACACACATTATGGACTGCACAGCGATAACAAGCAGTGTGATGATTTTATGCCAGGAGACATTACTCATAAAGTGCACAGGTTACTTGAAAAAGTGAAGTAAAGGAAATATAGGGCCAGGGAGATGGCTCAGTGGTATAAGTGCTTCCCTGGCAAGCGTAAGGGCCTGAGTTCAATTCCCGGTTCCGCCAAAAAAAAAAAAAGGAAATATAAAAGCTTGTCTCAGAACAATGCTTAGGGGTACATTGAAGACAGTTCATGTGACATGTGTACACTATAAAAAAAGAAAATACAGTATTGCTAGAAGAAAGCAAATATAGCTGGCTAAGGAGAGTGCCTCTGCTGACCCAGAAGATCCAGTGGTCAAGTGTGGCTATTCTTCATGTGTTGCAGTTGCACACAGTCATGCTTTAAATTTTAGCAGGCTGTGCTGTAGAGACAGAACCTCGTTTTCTGAAAATCATGGAAATGCAAAAGACCTAAAGGATTATAGCTCTCAGGAACAAAGGCACAGTGTAAAACATAACTCACTGGGGTCTCTGGGAAGTGCGTCTCAACTGGAAAAAGCTGTCTAGAGGGAGTGCTGATGTGGGCTGTTTGCCTGTCTGCTTCAGGCCTGTCTGTAGGGCAAGAGGGGAAGGGATGCAGGTAGTTAATGATAGTTGCTTTCAGTCCCTCATAGGTACCTTCTAATTTTTACAAAATTTAAATGCTGAGCCCATATGGGTCCCCTGTTCTCTTTCAAATTAAGAACATTTGAGTTTTGTGTTTGAAAATGGCACTCCTCATCATATAATGTAAGTAAATGGATATGTGGATAACCAAGTGGCAGAAAGGAGAGGGCTTAGAGCATTTCCCCCAGGGAGAGTCCGGTGTGTAACTTGAGTGGACTTAGGTTGGCCCTCTGGTCTGCCTGGGATATGGAGAGTTTCTAACTGGCCTGCAGTTTCTCTTCCCCTTGGCACCATGACTGGCAGTGCCCTCACTTGGTGCTTAGGCTTCAAATGTCCTCTTGAATTAACAGTTTGTATCCATGCAGTGGTCCCCTTTTGAGAACTGTTGTGGGCAGGGCCCAAGAAGACAGTGTACTTCATGCTCTGCCCTGCTGTCACAGCCTTTTATTGCATTGGGGTGCGCATACAGGAAAACATACCAGCACAGTAGTGGTACAAGCATAGCAGCAGTGGTATACCCTGGTTGGAAACTGCAGCACAGCCCTGATCCGATTGCCTTCTGACTTCTAATGGCAGCAGTGATGCTTTCACCTGACTCTGAACTTTGAAAAGGCACTGCACAATGTGTAGTTGTATCTGCTCCTTCCTCTTACTTTGATGTTGTCTGAGAGACCCACTGATTGTAGGGATGTCTCTTAGCCCATGTTGGCTGCTGAACATATCTGTGTGTACTCTTGAGGGCCCCTCATCCTGTGCAGGGACCCTGGCTGTCATGAACGTGTGTGACCTGAATCTTCCATCTTGAGATGGGGAGCCTCAATCTGAGAGAATGTATGTTGAGCTTTAGAAAATACTGCCTGGCTGCCATCTGGAGCTGTTATCCAGCTTACACCTGCCAGTGGTGTTGCACATTCTTGTTCCTTATCCTTTACAGCACTGGCTAGTTTTTTGGGGGAACCAGGGATTGAACTCAAGCCCTTGTGCTTTCCAAGGAGGTGCTTATTCTATTGAGCTATCTCCCCGTTCCCAATATATTATCCTTTTAATTTAATTTTGTGATAGTGAATAAAGTGAAGCACATTTCCATAACTTCTATCTTCTATGGGTTTATCTGCCATCAATCATTCATATCTGGACATGCTTCTTGTCAGACTGTGCACTCCCACAGATGCTTCCTACTCTAGACTTGCCATCTTTACTCTCAGTGGCATCTTGTTTTTTTTGGTACTAGGCCTCGAACTCAGGACCTTGTGCTTGGCAGGCAGGCATTTGTGCCACTGAGCTATATATATATCCCATAGCCCTCTCAATGGCTTCTTGATAAACAAATGTTCTCAACTTTATTATAGTCCAGCCAAACTAATTTTTTCCTCTGAATCTTGACTTTATATCTGACTCAGGCAGCTTTCTTCAGCTACTTGTGATGCTCAGTTCATTTTTATTAACGGCCATATTGTTTTACTTTTTCTTTTTTGCAGTATTTGGCATTGCAACCTAAAAGTTCTTTACCACTGTACTATATTCCTAGTCCTATATTTATTTATTTATTTATTTATTTATTTATTTATTTATTTTTGTCTTTTTGAGACAGGGTCTCACTATGCAGTTCAGGATGGCCTTAAGCTCACTTTGTAGCTCAGGCTGCTCTCGAACTCACAACAATCCTCCTGCCTCAGCCTCCCGAGTGCTGGGATTACAGGCATGCGCCACCATGCCCGGCTATTTATTTATTTATTTATTTATTTTTGGCAGAACCAGGGATTAAACTCAGAACCTTGCACTTCCCAGGGAAGCACTTATTCCACTGAGCCATCTCCCTGGCCCCTATTTGTTTATTTTTGAGGCAGGGTCTTAACTACACAGTTTAGGCTGACCTTGAACTCACTGTGTAGCCAAGGCTGTCTTGAACTTACAGTGATCATCCTGCCTCAGCCTCCTGAGTGCTTGGACAGGCATGTCCCACCATGCCCAGCTTATTTTTCATTTTACAACAGTGTCACTAAATTGTCCACACTCAGTGCCTCAAATTTGTGACTCCTACTTCTGTATCCTGAGTAGCTGGGATTACAGGTGCATGTCACCAGCCTTGGCTTTGCTTTACTTTTAACATTTAGATCTAAATTTATCTAAAGTCTTATATCTTAAGTTTTGTATCATGAATGAGTGTAAGGTTGTTTGTTTTTCCTGTGTCTTCAGCATGTGCCCTCTATGACAAAGGGAGTCATTCTCAGTCACAACTTGTGAGATCTGCCCTACCTGCATGCTTGGGAGCTCTGGGCAGAGCTACGTGTGTGCTTTTGTTCTGTTGCATTGCACAATAACTGCTGGGGCAGTGGTAGTATCTATCTACACCTGCACTGAGGAAATACAGATGGAAGCATGTGAAGGCAGAGCAGGCTGCATGGTCCTGAGCACTTAAAGCCCTGTGGCCCCTCCATGTTCCTGCGGCCAGTCCTGGCCTTGTATGGACCACTGACAGTGGGCATATGGTGTACAAATCCAGGGCTGCACAGGAGGACTGGGCATGAGGAGCCCTGAGCTTGGCTGCTCCTCATCTGCCCAGCCCAGTCCTGGGAGGGCTGGGGTTGTTTGGTAATGTAATTTGGTATTTTCCAAATTGGTCCTTAGGTGGTTTTAATTTCTTTCCATAGTGTGGCCCCTTCCTACCTGATGCTGGAGGAGGAGGTGTCCCAATGATCTTTTGATGTCTGCTCACCTCAGCACTCAGGAGACAGGTGGCAATGTCCCAAACACAGGATTATGAGTGCCGGAGCCATCATGTTGACGGGCAAGAGTCCAGGATTCCAGGATCAAGCACGAGGTAAGGAGACACCATCCCAACCTGCTGAGTTGTCCCAGCCTTGGGAAGGCAGGAGGGGACAATTTTTCAGAGCCTCATGGATGTTGCACTGCAGGTGGTTTGGGCAGTTCTTGGGCCTGCATACACTGCTCTGGGAGGCTCCCTGCTGTGGCCATTTGTGGAAGCCACATATCCCACAAGAGCTATGTGTGGACGCAGTCCTTCATACCCCTCTAGTATGCATCCACACAATGAAAGTGAATATAATTAATTAGTTTTATTTTCCTAATTTTTAGGGAATTTTTGGAAGTAATTTGTGGGGGAAAGGGATACTGACAATAGAACTCAGGACCTTGTTCTTGCCAGACAGGTGCCGTGTTGCTGAACTATATCCCCAGCCCCTACTTAGAGGTAATTTCAAGTTTATAGAAAGTTGCAAGAATAAAAGCAGTGTCAGGAACACTCATGTGTCCTTCCCTAGAAGGGAACCTGTTGTTAACATTGATTATTCAGTACCTTTTCTAGGTAATTTTGAGATCATGTATATCCCACCCTCAGCCACAATCCTTGAATATGTCTGCTGTTAATCACACCATAGCCATCCGTGTGAGGAGGACACTCCTTGCTCTGAGTAGGTCAGGTGCTGGCCTGAAGCTTTGTTCTCCACCATCCTGGCTGAGGTGTATAGCTGACTTTGCTGTCCTGTGTGGCATTTCCCTATCCCCTTTCAAAGTAATTGTCATTTGTTAATAAACAGAATATTCAGTAAGTGAGACTTTGCTCTTATATGTTAAGATAATATATGAGATGTATTCAGTAAGGCCCACTCCCATATCCTCTTTCCTAGTTCCCGCTCCTGTTGCATTTTTTAATTTTTATTGAGAAACAAAATAGCAATGAGACATTTTCAAATCAAATTAGTAGGACAGTTTCAATAATCAAGACATTGCATATTTTTTTCTTGGTGGTTAATTGTTGTACAAGACACAGACATGATGCCTGTAATCCCAGCACTCGGGAGGCTGAGGCAGGAGGATTGTTGTGAGTTCGAGACCAGCCAGAGCTACAAAGTGAGCTTGAGGCCAGCCTGAACTGCATAGTGAGACCCTGTCTCAAAAAGACAAAAAAAAAATAAAAATAAAAATAAAAATAAAAGATACAGACATGATATTCTATTTACAAACGCCATTAGAACAGATCCCTCTATTCGTTGATTTAAGAGAATGTAGCTGTATATCTATCTTAATCATTCTCATATTCCTTTATCTCCACATGGAGGGCTCTGGCTGCATTTGCCCTTCAGGCTGTGTCTCCTCTTGACAGCCTCCCTGGAGACTACTCTTACTGCCTTCATGTGATTTTGTGTCACAGCTTCCTGAGTGAGCACTGTATGTTCCCCCGGATTTATGCAGCAGTCCTGTGTGGGATGCTCAAGGCCTGGCCAGTTATAGTGATGCTGCAGCCTGTGCCTATAACTGTATGTTTTTGGAGGTGGTCTTGAGGTAAACTCCCACAAGGACTTGCAAGTCAGAAGGTGATTGCCACACACCCCTGTGTCTGTGTGCAGTGTCCCTATGGCACCTACCTCCAGCTTTCCTGAGGAGGAGCCTCTGGCCATGTGGCTTGAGGATGAGGTCTCTGTGCAGCTTGGGTGTTGTGTCTCTGATGATGGGCCAAGTGAGCAAAGGTAACGTTATCTGTATGTCATTGTTCACCGTGTAATATGATGCTCTTGTCTTTGGCTCATTTTCCCTTAGTATTTTTCATCTTTTCATACTCATTTGCATGTAAAGGATATAAACCCTTTATCTATAATTTATATTGCAACTACTTCATGACATACATCCAGAAACTAACTTTTCAATTGTAGTGGGTCTTGCAAAGTTTTTTTGTAGTCAAATGTACCTCTCTTTAGTTAGTTGGGGTCTTTAATCACCTTTGCCCAGGCGGTAAGGAAACATACCATGTTTTTGCATGGTGCTGAGATGCTTTTGATTTTGTTTTTTGTTTTCTTTGCAGCGCTGGAGATCAAACCCAGGACTTCGTGCATGCTAGGTAAAAGAGTGTGGACTCCACCAGTGAACTGTGCACCTTGCCCCAGGGTTTTGAGTCTCCTTAGAACTCAGATCCATTTGGGGCTTATTCTCATGTATAGTGTGAAGTGTGGACCTGACTTTCTAGTTTTTAAATTCACTGCCCAGCACTAAACTGAGGCCCTGCATCATCTGGTCATGTCCTGGGTTTCTCTGGGGATCTGCTGCTTGGCTAGTGCTCAGCTCACTGCTACCTGAGGGGCTGCTTCTCTCTCTTTAGGCCTTCTTGCTGTCTATGGGGGTTCATTTTCCGCGTGTGGCATGGGTTCTGCAGAATTTTCTGTCTTCCTCCTGCCCACAAGACAGTGTCATATTTCTCTCTTGAGCACAGTGATGAAGGGGGCCCTGAAGATGGGCTGAAGGTAGGCTGGGGCTAATGACATTGAGCACCTTCCTATCTGTATTAGCTATTTGTATAGTTTTCAGGAAAGATTTCTATTCAGGTATTTGCTCATTATTAAAAATTTGCCTTTATTTATTTTTGTGATTCTGGGGGCTGAACCCAAGGCATGCAAGGCAAGTACTGTACCACTGAACCACATCTCTATGCCTTTTTTGCCGACTTTTAACTTTTTTTTTTTAATGCTGGAACTAAGAATCTTAGATGCTAAGCGTGTTCTCTGCTGCTGAGCTATACTCCCAGCTCCACACCTATTTTCTAAAGTATTGAATTATGAGTTCTTTTTATGTTCTAATTTCAGTCCCTTGCCAGAGAGATTTTGAAATGTACTCTTCCATTCTGTGGTTATGTTTTCATTTTGTCAGGGGTACGGTATTGTTCATTGTAATTCTGGTGAGGTCTAGTGTATGTTCCCCTTGCTGCTTGTGCTCCTTGACACTGTGTCTAAGAGTCATCACAAACCCTGAGCTCATGAAGACTGACCCCTATCTTTTCTTCTAAGAGCTTTATAATTTTAGCTTTTACATTGAGGCCTTTAGTCTGTTTTAAATTAATTTTATGTATGGCATGCAATTGGAGCCAACCTCATTCCTTTGCACATGAGTATTTACTTTTCTTTCCCAGCATCATTGTTGGAGAGACATTATGCTGTGCTGTGCTTTCTCTGTTGAATGGTCTTGACATATTCACTGTTGGAATCTGGAGACTAAAGAAAATACTCCTTTTTTTCTACTTTTTTTTTGTCAGAATCAGGGATTGAGCTCAGGCCCTGCGCTTGCCAGGCAAGCGCTTATTCTACTGAGCCATCTCCCTGGCTCCTCGGTACCTGCCACACACCTGGCACACACTTGGCATTCAATGTGGTCATTCTAGAAATACTTATTTGGGCAAATCATTGTCTGCAGTAAACATCTCCAAGAACATGAGCAATGGAACAGTTGCTTTATATCCAGTCATCTAATAGTATGTCACCAAGGGAAGCCCTGTTCCCTTCCATCTCCATTAAAACTCATAGGTGACTGTGTTCCTCACCCCTGTCTAGGGATTGCTGTTGTCTCTCCTTCCACCTTTGTCATGTGGTAGCCTATTTTTCCCTTCACAGTTCATTTTAAGTTCTATAACTAAATAAATCACAAACATAGCTCTACAAAGCCAAAGGGGGATACTGGCCCTCAGAAGCTAGACTGCCTGCAAGATCAGACCCAGCTTATAGCAGAGTTCTTCCACCAGCTGATCATGGCTTCTTTATGTGCCAGATATACTGTAGCTTGTCCAGCACACCTGGCAACTGAGCATCCTCACCCTGTGTAGCCCTGTTGGCCTGGGGATTAGCAGCCTCTGCTAGCCCATGCTCTGCTGGACTTGACTCTGAAGCCAAGGGTGAGCTGCATGGTCTCTGATCCATAGTCCTAAATTTGAGGAGCCCTGCCTATAATGCACACAGTCACCAGCTGAGTTCTTCCCTGTCTGTGAGATCCAGCTCTAGCCAAAGTCCGTGGATCCCCTCTGTGCTCTGAAGCACCTGGCCATGGACCTCTAGCAATCCCACATGTGCCTGGCCATGGGGTTCAGAGTCTTCTGTACCTTTGTCTTCCCTCTGTTTTCTGAAGGTTCTGCCTGAGTGCTGTCCCCAGGCATTCTTTTTTTTTTTTTTTTTTTTTTTTTTTTGGTGGAACTGGGGATTGAACTCAGGCCCTTGCGCTTTCCAGGGAAGCACTTATTCCACTGAGCCATCTCCCCGGCCCCCCAGGCATTCTTAAAAGGCTGGGCTTCTGCCCACATGCACCCAGCAGTACATAAAAATAGAATAAAGCCCTATTCTTCCTTGAGTGAACATTACCACATTCACTCGAAAGTACATTTTTAAACAAAGATAAGAATTGGTATTGCTTCATTTAAGGCTTAGAATATTCGGTTCTGTGCTTTGGTAAGCTTCTCTGTGCTCAGAGGGATCCTTCAGGGAGCCTCTCAACTTTGTTTTGGTGTCATGAGCCAGGAGATGAAAGCTCAGGATACCTGAAGAGTTGAGGTAACTATGGAGCCCTCTAAGCATAGAAATAGCCACATACTTGTCTTAGGGAGGTCATGCACTACTGTGAGTGCCTTGTTCTCAACATGTCACCCTTGTTAAAGTGAACCTGGCCAGCCCTCAGCACCTTTCTGCCCCTAAGCACAGAACTAATGAGAAATTCTTGCCTCCCCTATTTGTCCCTCTTCGTCTTATGACTTATTTCTGTAATACATCCTTCCATCTATCCCCTGGAACCTTCCCTCCCACCCCCAGCTCCTACAGAAAAGGCTGCTCTCACCATCAGCCAGGAGGCTATTCACCTGGCCAAGTCAGGTCAGCCCTGACATGTTGGTATCCCCAACCTCCAGAGAACTTCCTTGGTGTAGGCAGGGTCCCCTGAAGCCCCATGTTTGTCTCCACACTGGCCTTGGTTTTTATTTTACTACTCTTTGGAAGCCTTGAAGACTCTTTAGATGTTTGTTGGACAGATTGTCACCATCCTGGCTGAGTCTACACTGAGGGGAGCAGAAGGTGACTATCCTCAGGATGTAGTCTTTGGGGTGGAGACAGCTATGCTGAGCACCCATGCTTCTGGGTGCCTGGCCTATCAGGAACATTGAGGTGATGTCAGCAGGCCCCAGCTAGGGATCAGCACCTGCCATGGAGGTTTGAGGGCAAACAGCCAACTCCTGGCTTTGGACGATCTCTGGGTGGTCAGCCAAGGCCTCATTGCTTACTGTGTAGGCTGGGAAGGCTCAGGGCACAGCTCCAGTCCACTCAGCACAGGGACAGCAGGTATGATTATGAGGTGTGATCAGGACCCTTCAGCATGTGCCAGACTAGGGGATATAACTGTTCCTGCCCCAGCCTTGTGGCCACTAGTGGTCAGAAAGCTGTACTAATCTAGAAAGGGTACTCCAGTGATTTCACCCAATGGCACTGTTGGCAGCATCCATCTACCTTTGCCGTGTCCCGCTGCCTTGTCCTTCTCTCATTCGCTGCCCTACATTCTACACACTAGTCAGCAAGAGCCACTAAGCCCCCCCACCTCCACAGCTGGTGCCTGCAGGATCAGCACAGAGTGCAGGTATCATGTAAAGTGAACATGGAATGGGTGTAGTTAGCAGCAGGGACAGAGAAACTGAGTAAGTGCTAGGCTGAGGGAGCTGCACATCCCAGGCTCCCAGGCACTGACATGCCTTTGTGCCTCCTGCCATCCAAGGCTTTGGGCTGACAAGGTTGTAGCTTCACAGGCATCCCACAGCATGAGTCCGCTCTCCCTGAGGGTTAGTGTGTCCTGGGTGTCTGCTTTAGGGCTACAATGAGGGACAAGGCTCAGGTTGCAGACGGACAGCCTTGCCTTAACATGCCTGTGCAGGTGCCATCCTTGCCCTACACTCTGTGTTGCCCAGAGTCTACCAGCTCTGGTCTCCAGGTCCCACAGACCTGGTATGACAGATACTGAGTGCTCATTGTGTTGCATCTACCCTGGAGACTCCTGCTGTCTTGTGCCTAGCCCTCCTCCATTTCCCATATCCATGAGGAACTAGTCTTATGGTTCCTGGTTCAAATGTGAAGTGTGATAGATTGTCTCATCTAATTTTCAGGATATAAAATTAACATTTTAAAGTATAGACTACTTGCTTTTTTGTTATTGTTGTAGAATCAGGATCTTACTATGTAGCCCAAACTTGTAATCCTCCTGCCTCAGCCACTCAAGTAGCTGGGACCAGAAATGAGCACCACCATATGTTAAGAAGCCACTTACTTTGTAAGACACAGGTTTCATATTTTAGAAGTGTTGAGATGAAGTGGTGGTGGCCGAGGGGCATGGAGGGCCCTTTGTCCCTTTTGCTGGTCCCAAAGTTAGTGCCCTCATGAGGATATTGCCTGGAGCCTAACTGCGAACTGAAGTCCACACTTCATCAGGTCTTCACATGAGGTCCCCTCTTTCAGGTCCCATGTGATGTATCCATTGCCTCCTTGGACTCTACTATGAAGGTTTCTCAGACTTTTTTAGTTTTTGATGACCTTGACAGTTCTGAGGAGATGGACCAGGTATTTTGCAGAATGTCTCTCTGCTTAGATTTATCTGATGTTTTAGATGGGCTACACATGTTTCCAGGAGGGTAATTCCACTGTCAGGGATGTGTCAGTGTCAACATTGTCCTTGACACAATGACTATAATTGGTTATCTGCCTCTCCTCTGTACTGTGGCGCTCCCATTACAGGGGCATTATGTGCCACCTCCTTGGTAGGTGGGTCCATATGTGTTGCTTGCAGCTCCCGTGGAAGATGTGTGTATGTGTGTGTCTGTGTGTCTGTGTCTCCACTAACATTACTTTGTCTTGCTGTCTGCCATTCAAGCTATTCCATACCATGTCCTGACTTGGGCTCCTGGGGCTCCTGTGTCCTGGGACACGCCCTCCTCTGGGACTTGGGGCTCCACTTCTGTGTTTTCCACCTCACCCTGGAATCAGCTGCATCTGTAAGGAGCCCCAGCCCCACTGTGGAAGAAACCAGGGCCAGGATGCAGGTGTGAGGGTACTGTGGCTGTGCTTCTTTGACAAGACCAGATGTACATCATAGAACCTGAGTTGGTGTGCCATTTACAGAGATGAGTGTGTGTATCTGAGCACTTCAAAGGGACAGCCTTATTTCTGTCACAGGTGGGCTGGCATGAGTGCTTGGGGCGAAGGGAACTTACACTGCCTACTGTGTTGTGTTAACCTTGAGCTACATTGTGTTCCCCAGGACAGTCAGGCTTGGGTATGTCTGCTCCTCCTGCCTTAGTGGGGTTCTCCTGAGGGGCTTACACAGCACTTCTTTCCCACTTGCTTTCCACTCCCGGTCTGGCAGCTGTTCTAAGCATCCTTTACCCACATGGCTTCTTTTCTTGCGTGCTGAGGAAGGCTCAGGGCACTGACTGGGAATGAAGCCCATTCTCCTGCTCTGCAATGGAGTTGGTTGACACATACACACATGTGCGCTCATGACAGTCCCCTAGCAGGTGTCACTGTCAGTTCTTTGTGACCTCATTCTGGAGGGGGATATCTAGGGCATGGGTGCCTGGGTGGCTCCTGCCCTGTTCTGAGTGTTGTGCTGCCATGAGCATGAGGATCTGGGTACCCACATATTCCCTCTTGCTAGTCTTTCAGTTCTGGAGCAGCCACAGTTCTGTAGTGCTAGGCATCCCTGTCACCTTCCTCCAGCACAAGAGCAGTGGCCACGGTCCTTGCCATGTAAGTGTCCCAGCCCTTTTGATGGCGTCAGACTCAAGATGTTAGCAGTACCCATCCTGGTTGGGTTTATGTCTTTTCAGAGCTATGCCATTCTCTGGTGGTAAAAGGCACCTTTTTCTTCAAGGGTCCATGACATGCTTGCAGTATGTGGTACTTCTTCAATCTCCTGCAAAGTTCCTTGTTTTAAATATAGCACAGCAGCCCCTACCCACTCTTCTCCCAGATGCTGTGCCTAGAGTAGCAGCCTCTGCTGCTGCCAGTTCTAACTGCCCTGAGCTGCATCACTTCCTTCTCTGTGTGGATTTGCTTTAGGCCCATACAACATGTTCATTTTGGTGACTTATTTTTAAACTAAATGTTCCAGTTAATCCTCTACATTTTCCTCTTTGTAGCCACCCATCTCACTGCAGTTCTCACCCTTAGTATGCTGTCCATGAGATGCTGCCACCTGCACACTACACCATTCCTTCCTGTTTGCCCTTTGTCAGTCCTTAGCCTACATAGGCCTAGTTCTGATTTCACTGTCTGCTTTTCCTTTGAGGGATGAATGGGTGTCGACCACAGCTGATGCTTGTGTGACCCTGTCAGGGCTGATGGGGCCTGACTATCTCTCCCTAGTTGTTGCCCTGGGTTATCAGCACAGGCTCAGGGATGAGCTCCTCTGCTTCATGCCAGGGAAGTGTCAGACTCTTGATGCATCTGTATCATGAATTCTCTGGCCACTGTCCCATGTTGAAGAAACAACACTCCATGCCTGAAAATCTTTGGCCCTCTGTCACTGTGTCCCCATCACCCTCAAGTCTGTGAGGAAAGCTCTGAGGTGGCCCTTAGCTCAGTCACAAAGGCCAAAAGGATGGGGCTCTCACATGAGGTCCAAGCTTCTGGGGAGAGTACCATTTCCCTCCATGGCTATGGGAGAAGAGCAGATATCTCAGAGCATTTCCTCCTGTTGGGAAGGCAGCAGGGCCAATTGGAGTTTTCAGTAATGTGGGAAGCATTGTTCAGGGCTACAGGCAGGAGTGTGAGGAAGACCTGTGTCACCAATATAGCTTCATTGGGAGAGAAATCTACTCCACGGAAAGTGAGGAAGGAGAACCCATACCTGCTTGATATTTATTCGTGTTATACTTGGATTCTCTCTCCCATATAACTGGGCAGTCAGGGTCCCAGTTGAATTATGATTCAAAGAGCTAAGAGTGTTCTTGAGAGCAGTAATATCTTTTCAGGAAAGGCATGGTCTGGAGCAGGATAAAGGAGTCACAGTGTCAATGGCGACTGGAGTCAAGGGAAAAGGGTACAGGAAGGTTGCAAGAAGCAGGGTGCACAGCCCAAACTTAGAGCCACAGAGCTGCCAGATGCTTTTATTTACTTGTGTATGTGCATCTGTGTATGTGCGCTAATTGGAGATTGAACCCAGGGCCTTCATACCAAGCAAGACATCAATGCTCAGTGTTCAGCTTGGTCCTGGGAAGAAACTGCCCCAGATCATACCCTCCTTTTCCTCCCATATGCTGCCCAACCATAGAGTCTTTATTTAGGATCAGCACTGGCTCCTGTCTGCCACACAGAGGAGTGAACCCCAGTACAGAGTACTCCCCAACCCCAGGCCCCCAGCTTCCAGTAGGCCAAGGACCAGTGCCTTCAGGAAAGGTTGAGGCAGCTGGAGTCTGTATGAGCAAGAAGCAGGGACAGGCAGCAGTGGCTGGTTCCCCTTTTAGTGTGTGACCTTTGCTTTTTTTCCCTGGGGGTGAGGGATCCACCTGCAGCCTGTGTGCCCCCAGGGCAGTGAGGGAACACAAAGGCACTTGTGTCTAGGATTTGAGAGAAAGATCATATGAGTTGGGCATGTAGTGTCACCAAAAGGTCAGGAACTTCAGGTGGCCTCTTTCTGGGGCCTGTTTCCTACTGGCAGAGCTGAGGGCAGGTCTCCCAGCAGGCCCTTCCATCCTCCCCAGTGAAGGTCCCTAGAGACTGACCCACCAGCCTGTGCTGGAGAGGCTGACCCACAGGGGATTAAAAGACAGCTGCCTTGGATGTGCCTGTGCAAGGGGCATTCACACCTGCAAAGTGGTTCTTGTCATGTAGAAATTTAGAAGTAGTCCAAACAAATACCAGATGTCACAGAAGTACACCTGTGATCGTGCATGCCCACATTCAAAGGGCCTTGTCAGGATGCTTTCTGTGGCTTTCCTTGTGTTTTTGTAATTTAAAAGCTTTGCAAAGTTGGAGAGTAGCCTGGGGAGGGGTTGGAAGAGGAAGAAGGAGATCCAAGGTCCCTTGCAGCCAGGTCGCACTGATACGGTATCCTATTCTCTAGGTTGGAATGGGTGGAGATCATCGAGCCACGCACCCGAGAGCGTATGTATGCCAACCTGGTCACAGGCGAGTGTGTATGGGATCCCCCGGCGGGCGTGCGCATCAAGCGCACCAGTGAGGACCAGTGGTGGGAGCTCTTCGACCCCAACACATCACGCTTCTACTACTACAGCGCCGCCTCACAGCGTACTGTGTGGCACCGCCCGCAGAACTGCGACATCATCCCTCTTGCCAAGCTCCAGACGCTGAAGCAGAATACCGAGTCCCCACGTGCCTCCGCGGACAGCAGCCCAGGGCGCGGCAGCCGTGAAGGCAGCACTGCCTCTTCTCTGGAGCCTGAGCCTGATGTCCCCACTGAGAGGGTGCAGGAGCTGCCTCCCAGGCCCGGTCGGCAGGTGGCGCTGGGAAGCACCCGGGAGGAGAGTGGCAGGTGAGGGGCGGGGCTGGGCTGGGGAGTAGATGCAGAGGGCCTAGACCTGGAAGGATTGGAGCTGGACTTGAAGGGAACCCCCGGGGTGGGGCGGAAAGATCAGGGGCTGAGACTGGGGTAGGGTGAGGTGGTAGTGAGGGCAGGTGAACACAGGCCTGCGCTTACTATACTGAGCCTTTTCCCCGGCCCTAGGAAGGGTTTTTAATATCCGCCAGAATCTTCCTTTGCTGCTTTCTGGCCTCTGATGGATGTGGGGACCATGTGACCCAGCTGGTGCATGCCCCTGCTTCCTCCCATGTTTTCTCAGTCCCAGCTCACTGTTGACAATTAAAATTAACTAGTACTCAGATACGTAATCACTTTTCTGTATCTAACTTTTTTAAGTTATGTCTCTTGATTATATTTTCTGCTGGGTGTGGTATCATATGCCTGTAATCCCAGCCCTTGGGAGGCTTAAAACAAAATCACTACAAGTCAGATCTATGTACTTGGCCACTTTAATTATCTCATTGCTTTATTTTTATTCATTTTGTGGGGGGGAAAGAGGTACCGGGGATTGAACTCAGGACCTCGTACTTGCCAGGGAAGTGCTTATTCTACTGAGCTATCTCAGTAGATGAGTCAGAGCTATGTAGTGAGACCATGTAGACCGTGTACTAAAATACATTTTTAAAAAAGCTTATTGTTTATTACAGTTTCCTTCTGTTCTAAATTTTTTTATATAAAGCCATACCTAGACCTTGAAGATTTTGAATTTTTGTAGGTATGGTATGTATGTGTTTATTTATTGATACCAGGGAATCAAACTCAGGATCTTGCACTTGCCAGGCAGGCACTTATGCCTCATCTCCCCGTCCCAGGTGTGGTATTTTAACAAGTTTATCTTCTGAGGCTATTGATACTGGTGTTATAAGTTGAGTTGTGTACCCTTGAAAATATATATTGAAGTCCTGTCAAGTCCCTGTGGCTGTGACCTTATTTGGAGGTAGGGTCTTTGCAGGTGGCATGAGTTATTTCAAAGGGCAGGCCTGGGTGTCAACATGATTGGATCAGCAGACTCTTGCAGAGGTGCTGGATCATGAAGATACTCTGCTCATCAATGAACTAATCACAAAAGTTCCTAGATGGGTATGCAGAGATTTCATGTTTTGGTTTTTAGGGTTTTTTTGTTTTGTTTTTGTGGTCCTGGGGACTGAACCCAGAACATCTCCACTAAGCTGCACCCCAGCCCTAAGCTCTGGCTCAGGATGTTTCATGCCACTGGTCAAGCTATACCTTGCTCTGGGACCCACATCCAGAAACTCTGTGAAAGTCTTTTCAGGACCTGTGCTGCTTGCCTCTCTGCACCAATGTATAGATCTAACTTGATCTGACTGTAGCCACCTTGATGTGTAACCACCAACACTGAACACCCCTGGATTGTATTGGTCAGTTTCATGCATAGTTTGAAATTCATAAAACACACAAACCTTCCAGGGCAGTTTATAGCTGACCAGGGCTTCCTTGACTCCAAGAATGGGTCTGATATCTATCCTCAAGATCAGCCTGGGATAAACCAAGTACATTCAGGCTCCAAGTCACTTTTTCTTCTGTGCAGTACATACACCCCTCCTTCTGACCTAAACAACAGTATCCACTGGCCTTGCTGATGCCAAGGTCTATGCTTCCCCCTGTAAGCATCCAATAAATTGTAAGCTGTGCAATTCCCAGTCTGCCTCTCTTCCATCTTATGAGCCTTGGGGCCTCAGGATACTTCAGTGGTCCCATGCAACCTCAGAACAACCCCAGGCCTACAGCAAGTCTTCTGTTGCTGTGACCACCCTCAAACAGTAGACACTGGTCCATCTTCATCTCACTTGCTTGCCACCTGCTCACTGCTCCTTCTCACCCCTCTCCAAGATAAAACACATCTTGATCACCTGACTGGGGTCCCTCTCCCATAATTCTGAGGAGGAGGAGTTGTCTCACCTCCCACCAACTGATGTTGTGTCTAAAGACAACCCCTAAGATTACTTCTCACTCAGCTTGGGCCCTTCACACCATGTCCAGCATCTATACTGGCCAAAACCTCCCTGTACAGACATACACAATCAACTGTCAACTATCTGTACTCCAAATGGAGGCTAACCTGCCAGCCTGCCCCCCACTGCACTGTGCAGAATAGTCACCTTGAACCCTGTGAAATTACCCACCTGGTCTCTTAGTACCTAAGCCCTTACACAACTTCCTCAGAAGGATCAAAATGAGCCCTAGAATGTCAACAGCTCTCAAACATCTGCTTTCTCTGAGTAGAATTCAGTCTGCCTTGGCTCCACCACCCAGTGTACTGGCTGTTTCTATATACAGTGGCTCTCCCAGGAGGCACCTGTGTGAACAGCTGCTTTGAAGTCCCTAGCCTGGTGCAGAACTTTGTCACTTGGCGTACATTCCCATCATTCTTCACGGTTTCCTGAGACGTCTCCCTGGCTCTTTATCCAGATCCTCAGATATAGCATCCTTACTAACAGACCTGGATGCTGCCTTTTTATTTAGGGGTACAGTTAATGTGATTATTTTTATCAGTTTTCAAAATATATTTTAATACATGAATCTTCCAGGTCTGAAGTAACATAATGTAACATTTCAAAGACAAATTTACCCACTTAACTATTCTTTTTCAGAAGTTAATATTCTCTACATTTAACATATTTTCTGAAATTTCAAAAAAAGTTTTCAGGTAAACTAGGAGTTTCTTCTGAGATCCTCTAGTGTCTCAATCATAGTGAAATACATAATTAATTAATGAAAGAGATTCACATGTGTCACCAAATTTGAGGCTGTTTAGTTGAAAAACTTGGATACAGCTCAGTGAATTTGATTTGGTGACCCTGTGATGGTCTGCTTGGTAGTATGTGTGGCCTTTTGGATGCCCGCAAGGGTGATCACTTCAAAGTCAACATTGATGACACCAGGAGTGGAGAGTTGACCCTCTGTGGTCACCTGGATATTAGCATTTGCTCCTGTTTGTCTTGCTATAAAGGTTCCATCCTGGCTGTCTGGATTAGCATCTGCCTGACTGGTGGGCAGGATGCCTCCTAGGAAGAAAGAGGAGCCTGGTGAAGATCTGGGGGCCCAGTGGCAGTTCTTCAGAGCTTAGGATAGCAGCCTGTGCTCCAATTTGTGCTACAAAAATTGGTAACATCTGTGGTTGCAGCTGATTTTTGTCCATCAGGGTTCCCAGGGTTAAGGGCAATGTGTTGATCGCGTGTGTTGTTGCCCCTGGAGCAGGAGTGAGCAGTTGTAGATCTGACCCCAGTGTGAGCAGTTTTGTTAATGGTATTAGACTTAAGGAAGGGAAGACCTGACTAGACTGCTGTTTTTGTGGTGCCACCTGATCTGGAGTCAATTTTGTGGGAAAAACTTCCAAGCAAGGACTGAGCTGATCCAAGAAGACAGAACAGCAGAATTGAAGTCTTCATGTTTCAAGCTGCTACAGTTACTGGAGGTTTCAGTCCATACTCAGGTGGCTCCAAATAAGAGTGGCACATGGCAGAGAGCAACCTTTCATGGTGGTGGCAAAGAGCAGAGAGCTCATTATTTATATCATTGAGTCTCAGTGTTTAGTTTGTATTTATTCCATCTGTTACTTTGTTCCTTTTACCTCTTTGTCTTCTTTGGGGCTGATTGAGAATTTTTCAGTTCTACTTTATTGTGTTCTGGTGGGTTCTCAGCTATGGATCTTTGCTGTTTTCTTAGTGATTGTTTTGTAACAGAAATCACACTTGAAGTGATATGCCACTTCACATGTGGGGCAAGAGCTCATCATGGTGCTCTCCACCCAATTTTTGTCTTATTTTTGTTATGGTTTTCATTTTTATGTGTTATACATATCTCAATATATTGTTATTGTTTTGCTTTTTTTTCTTCTTTTTTTTTTTTTATTTAGTACAGGGTCAACAGGATCTCACTACACAGATCAGATTTGTAATGATCCTCCTGTTTTCAGCCTTCCAAGTGCTGGGATTACAGGCGCATGCCACCATGCCCAGTCTCAGTCCTCTCTCAGGGCACCCTGGGGGTGGGGCCAGCATGGCAGGCCCTGGATCAAACGAAAGCCTCTACGCTCTGCCTAACCAGGGCTTTAGTCCGCTGAGCTATCTAGCCAGCCCTTCGTAGTTAGCTTTTTTTTTTAATTTTTTATTTTTTTAAAAGCTTCTTAGGGCCAGTGAGATTGCTCAGTGGTCTAAAGCACCTGCTTAGGCAAGCTTGGGCAGGCACAGAGGACCACAGCTGCACCAGCCCCACCCTCAGGGTGAGCTGAGCTAGCCAAAAAATAAAAATAAATAAATAAAAATAAAATTTATTTATTTTAGGGAAGGATTTACAGGGTGTTCAGGGTCTCACTACTAGATGCAACTTATGGGGCCACGCTTAGTAGAATAAGGGCCTGCCTGGCAAGCAGCAAGGACTTAAATTCAGTCCCGGTTCTGCAAAAAAAATAGATCCAACTCTTAGTGATTCTGCTGTTTCCAGCCTCCCAAGTGCTGGTATTACAGGCACCGGCCACCAAGCCCAGTCTCAATGCCTCTTGGTGTGCCCCAGAGGCAGGGCCAGTGCAGGCTCTGGGGATTGAACCCCCAATCCCTATTTGGCCAGCCCTTCATAGTTACCTTCTTAAGAGACATAAACAGTAGCAGAACTGTCTTATACTAACCCCAGTTCCCTGTCTGCAGTGCCTTTCTTGAGTAGGTCCATATTTCCATCCACCACCATAATCTTTTGCTTAAAGTGCCTACTTTCGTATTTCTTGAAATGTAAGTCTGCTGGTGATGACTTATTTCAGCTTTTATATTTTTAAAAAATATCTACTTCATCTTTTCTTTTTGTTTTCTTTCTAGTAATGAGGATTAAACCCAAGGCCTTTGCACTGAGCTACATCACCAGCCTTTTATCTTTTATTTTGACATAGCGTCTCTCTTAATCACTAAATTAACCAAGCTAGGCTCAAACTTAAAATTATTCTGCCTTAGCCTCCCAGACTTCTAGGATTATTCATAGAACCTACACCTATACCACCTAGCTTACTATTTTTTGTTTGTTTGTTTGCATTTAATATAGGGTCTACAGGGTCTCGCTATGTAGATTGAACTCATAATGATCTGTCTGTGTTCAGCTGCCCAAGAACTGGGATTATTGGCACTCACTTCTGGTCCCTATCACTGTCTCAGTGCTCCTCAGGGGCAGGCACAATTGTGGTGCCAGGGATGGAACCCCAGCCCCTGCCCTCTCCCTAAGCAGGCACTTTAGTCCACTAAGCTATCTGGCCGGCCCTTAATATTTATTTCTGAAATTTTTTGTTTTGTTTTGTTTTTTGTTTGTTTGGTTTTTTCCCCGTTAGATTTAGAATTCTAGGTGGATTTTCGCCATTCCATTTTCTTCTGGGTTTTATTGTTTCTGATAAGAAATTTATCCTTATCTTTCTATAAAAAAAGCATAATTTGTCCTTTTATACTGTCTGATTTTATATGTGTTGCTGATTTCAAGCCACCTTGATGTGATTTTCTTGATGGTTGTGCGTCAGGCATGCTAGCTTTGGCAACACATTACAATTGTGCTTGGTGTTTCTGGAGTGTCTTAAACTTCTGGGTCTGTAGTTCTCACTGGGTCTTTGTCCCTCAACCTCCATACACTGGAATTTTCTTTTTGTTTTTTATTTTTACTCAGGCTGGGGAGATAGCTCAGCAGCTTAAGCACCTGTCTGGCAAGCACAAGGTCCTGAGTTTGATCCCTAGTACAAAAAAAGAGAAAAAAAAATCTTTATTTGTAGTCTTTGCTTGTTTTGTTTTATTGCTTCATCATGTATAGTCTCTCACTGCATGTTTGGTTCACTGATCATTTCTCCTACAGCCCCCAGTTCTTGCATCATTGGCCCATTGGCTGTGTTTTTCACCTCAGTCATTGTAAGGTTCCCCCTGGTTCCTTCCTTATCTCACTCAGTATTTCTCCTCACTCTGAGCAGTTACAGGATGCCTCGAGTAATGTGTACCCTTTTCTGCTCAATTGTCCTGGATCAGCTCTGGGCTGGCTTTTGCCAGGTCAGTGTGGGTGGGAAACTGCCTGAACAAATTTACCACTTGGAGGGCATTTGTAAAATTCCGTTAGATTATTTCTCAATGCTTGGATTTTACCCTGCAGGTTAATCCCATCTAACTGATAGTTTGAAAGCACTCCTCAGGTGCACTTAAGTGAAGTTTGAAACAAATTTCCTTCGTACTTGCATTTACATCCAGGTCAGAAAGATTCTGCTAGCACTGTATTTTGACCTTGGAAGATGTATCTCGTGCTCTAGTGTGGATTTTCACAGTGCAGGAAATGATGAAGGAGGGCCGGGGATATAGCTCAGTGGCACAGCACCTACCTGGCAAGTGCAAGGTTGTGAGTTCCCTTCCTAGTACCCAAAAAAAGAAATGATGAAGGAGATTGAAATTGTTTATGGTTTGAAATGAATTTTTGCAGTGTGTTTTGCATATAAGCACTGTAAGCCATGTAATTTTAGGTTGAACTCATTAAGAAACATTACCAAGTTTGCAATAATAATTAACGATCAAAGTCATTCAGTATTTAAAAAGTGATGATGGAGAGGGTTTTGTTGTTGTTGTTGTTATTGTTTTTTTTTTTTTCATTCAGAAAATTTCATTCTTGGCCCTAAACTCAAAAAATAAAATTTCACCACTGTGCAACTGTTGAATTGTTGCATTCAGATATTCAGGATGCTCCTATTTCTGACCAAAAATTCATGAAACTGACAATGGGCATGTTCATACTGTTTAAGTAGCTTGTAATAGATTCAAATATATCCACAAAATACCTAACAATGAGTAATAACAAATAACCTTAGTCTTATATCTTCTCAAGCTTTGTCAATTAGACAGCTCAGCCTTATCTGACTTATATGCATACTCAGCATGATTAGCCATGACATATCTTAGCAGAGTCCACTTCAGGCTGCCTCCAGTGGCACAGAATTCGTTCTCTTCACTTATTTGAAACATTCTGCATAGTTGTCCTCATGGAAGGCTGGTAGAGCCCAGGACCTCAGCCACAAAGAGCTCAGCAACAACACCTGAGCAGTGTCAGGACCATCACGTTATCAGGAGCCAAGGAATATCCCTGAGCTATGCAAGTGTTCTGTGACTCTCACTATGTGTAGCTGTCCAGGCCCCTGTCTATACCCAGTGTCTAGCACTCTCAGGGCAGTTTGTTGTCCCTGGACATCACTATTGGCTGCCTCAGTCGGCACAATGTAATCACCATCAGCGAACAACTTGTGTTGCTTGACCAAATGAGCCACTTTAGAACTTACTTTATTCAAAAGATAATGTCCGTTTTTGCCAAGTAATTGTGTTGTGATGAGATTCCATTTCAGAGTTTCTATTTTCATTTAAATTTAAAGTGTTGCATAAGTTGGAAACACTGTACACACATGGTGGTGATGATACTGCACATTCTCAGCACAGCACTGAAGTTGCTAAATGATGAACTCAGGATCCCCCCATCCAACCCAGTATCACAATAACTCAGATCCCCTGTGTTTAGGAATATGACATTGAGGGCCCACTTGCCTTCACTTGACACTTTGTGAATATTCTCTGATAATTAAAACAGAACATTATGAGCTACTGCTATATCATTGTGATTTGCATTGACACACACCATCTGGTCTGTCTCCTGCTTCTGGGTTCTGTCTGCTGTGTGGTCCAGTGACAGCCCCAGATAACACAGGAGCAAATGAATATGGCTGTACACCAAGAAATTTAAAACTCTTATAATTTTCATATCACAAAGCAATATTGTTTAGTTATTTAGTCATTTATTTTGAAGTACTAGGGGTTAAACCCAAGGTCTTTATCCTGATCCACATTCTCAGCCCTCTTTATTTTATTTTTTTGTACCCAGGATTGAACTTAGGACCTTTTGCTTGCCAAGCAGGCACTTAAACCACTGAGCTATCTCCCCTGCCCAGCCCTCTTTTGATTCAGGATCTTGTTAAGTTCCTCCTGTTGGGCTAAAACTCATGATCCTTCTACCTTAGCCTCCTAGAGTGCTAGGATTATAGGTATATGCTACCATGCCTGGCTCAAGTCTTTTTTATGTACTCCAGTAAATCTTTATAGTTTTACTCGATTGAGTCAACATATTCCTCATTAATTTATGTCCATGACTTTTTTATTAAGGTCTCACTATGTGCAGCCCAGGCTAGCCTTGAACTTGCCATCTCCTGTGGCTCAGCCTGCCTCCTCAGTGCTATGATTCTGGTCTCTAACAAGTTACTGTTATTTTTTTTTTTTTTAAAGACCCTGAAGGACTGACAAGATAGCTCAGCAGACTAAGCACCTGCTTAAGCAAGCACAGGGACCCAGGTTCAATCCTGGCACCACATGCCTCACTGGCCTCCTCCCCAGGCACACTGAGCCAGCTACCAAGACTGGGTGTATTGGTGCACATCTGGAATCCCAGCATTGGGAGGCTGAAAACAGGAGGATCACTAGGCGTCCAAGCTGTGTAGTGAGACGCTGTACCAAATGCATTGAAAAAAGACCTTTATATTCCAAGTTATAATAATAAGGCTCATTACTAATCTCCCTTAATGCTACCAGTAGGTTTTTATTTGATTCTTTTAGTTTTTTACTGCAGTGGCTACCACTTACAAAAATGGCAGTGAGTGTCAGTGTTACCCTGACTACAGTGGTTCTGCTTTTAACCTTTTGCATCTGAGTGTTATGAAGGCCTGGAGCTTTATATGAATATTTTTACCAGGTTAAGTAAGTTTGGAGTACTTCTGCAATACTAAGAATTCTTCTTTTAACAGTAAGTACACGTCAGCCTGATCATATGCAGCAGCTGCCAAATGGTCTCAGCCACACCCTTCTAGATAGCTACCATGATTTGTGTTTCCAGCCCTGGCCCTCAGGCAGTTACTGTCCCCATGATCGGTCTAACAATTTGTCTTCTTCAAGCCAACCTGTGGGTGTCTGACTGGAACTATCATTCTCACTACCCCCATCACTGAGCTCCTATTCTAGCTGGGCCACTGGCAGGTGTAGGGCAGAAGAAATACCTGCTTGATTGATGAAGGGGGCAGTTTTGTGGGCCAGAGCCCCAAGGGTCAACTCCTCCCATTCATGTTGTCTTCTGTTGTTTCAGCGCCTCTCCACCAGGCATGCTCCTTGAGAAGGACTGTGAAGTTTATCGGGATTACAGTGTGGATGGCCAGCTCCTTCACTACAGGTAGAACTGCCAGCTTGGTAGCCTGTGATCTTCATGATACACCACCCAGGAACAGTGCTGGTGCTATAAGGGGCTCAAAGACCTGAAGAGCTGTGGCCTCAGACAGCTGGATTTTTTTCCCCTAAGTCTGTATTTGTCAAGCACCAGGGGTTTAGAAGGAAGTCTGCCCCCACCCTGGCCATGATATGTGTCTGTAGCTTCCTGGGCTTTGCTGCCTCCTCAGTGAGACAGGTCTGACCCTGACATATGCTCCCTGAACACTGCATTAATGGTGGAGGATTGACTTTGCTGTGATGAGTCAGAATTCACCTCCATTCCTGTAGGCCTGGGGCTCCCAAAGCAGCTCCAGCCTTCATATTGGATGTGCATTCTAGCCTTTGTTGGCTGAATACTGCCAAAATCCTGTCATCCTGGGGAGCCATTATTGCCCCAAATCAAGATCCTGGCTCACTTTCAGCACCCCCATTGTCATCATTGTCACCTGTGGAACATTCAGGAAAGCAAGAATCCTTGCAGCTATAGGTCTCAGCTGGGATGGAGAGGATCCTCTGCCTCTTGTCATGGGAGTGGTGACAGGTAGCAGGCCCTTCTGCTGCTCAGCTGCCCTCAGCCCCATGGAGCCATGAGAGCTAATAATGTGATCTCTGCAGAGGTCCTCAAGCCACTTTCTGTGACCTTTGCTCCCACTATACCTTTCATTCCTCTTGGCAGATCACTGCATTTAAAGCCTCATACTGACACATTGCCTTGTAGACGTCCCACCCTCCTATATACATGCCTGTTTGATCATCTGCTGACTAGACTTGCTCAGCACTGGGAAATAAATCAACAGCCCCTACCATGCTCAGGGCAGGGTGCTCTGGGAAGACACATCAGAGACCCACTAGGCTACTTAGGTAGAGGCAGCCCAGCATGCCTGTCCTGCGTGCTATTCTTACAAGCACGAGGCACTCTGGCTTCAGTTAGCAATGACATAATGGGGACTGCTTCATGCCAGGCAGCTCAGTACTTTTCCTTCCCCTTCTGCCATTGTGATTCCCATCATTGAGGCCTTAATATAGAAGACCTGGGAAGTCTGGAAAAGGTGGAGGGATCCACATGAAGGGCACCAGCAAGGAGTTTGATTTGTTGGTCTCCTATGTCCCAGATGACCTGTATTCTGTTAGAAGAGTAGAGCAGACAGGAAGGATGGTTAGACTCTGTCCTGCTGTTGCAGATTGGCAGTCTCTGCAATGCTTCTGAGCAGACCAGGGACACATACAGAGGACAACGTCAAAGGATTCATGACAGTAACAGATGAGGTTACTATTCTTATAAAGAGAGGCCTGAGAGAGTTTGATCTCTGACCACATGAGCATGCAGCGGCCAGACTCTATCTCTACCTAGGAAGTGGCCCTCATCAGACACTGAGTCTGTCAGTACCTTAACCTCGGACTTCTAACCTCCAGCACTGAAAAATAAATAATTGTTGTTTCTAAGCTGCTTAGTTTGTTATTTTGCTGTAGCATCTGGAGGGATTTAAAATTAAACAAAGTGAAGTAGAAAATTAGTAAAAGGAAAAGCAGATCAAAAGAAAACATCTAGAGTCAGTAATAGAAAATTTGCAACATACCTTGAAAACTGTGGCTTGCATAGGAAATATGACCATGATTGGATTCTCAGGAAAGAGGAAAAGAGATAAATATGTTTGAAAAGACAATATCCAAAATTTTTCCAAAAATCATAGAAGATGTTGACCCACCAAAGAAATCCTGAATAAGGATGCATATCTAGGTAGCCTGGTGAAGAGGAAAGAACCCCCTGCCCCGCCTTGGACTATCCTGGGTCTCATCCCAGTTACAGGAGACAGACTATGGTTAGCACTGTGTTCTTATACCTGCTTGCCTATGTCATCCATATGGTCCATGAGCAAGGGAGGTTCAGAAGAGCCCAAGTGTCCAGTGTACCCCCTGCTGGGTTAGGAATCTGGACACTGTCATCTTCATGGGCCTAAGGCCCTCTTGTCAATAGCTGGAAAAAAGATTTACTCTATCCTGATGAAAATAATAGCTGTGGAGGGGAAGGGCTAGAGAAAGACCCCTAGGAGCCTCTGGTTGAAAAATGGGGCCCTGAAATGCTGATGTGGTATCAGGCTAGGTTCACGTAGCCATGGCTCTTGACAATGCCCCCTTCTGTGGGCAGGGCCCTCTTCATGGGCACAACAGCAGCTCTGCCTGGTGCTGAGGGTTGGGGGTTGGGCAGACATTAGGAACCCCAAACTAAGTAGGGCTAGACTCACCTCTGCCTAACTGCTCCCTTCTCCTCGACACAGGACATCTTCCCTCCGATGGAACTCGGGCACCAAGGAACGCATGCTCATCAAGGTCCCTGACCGAGAGCCCAGCTTCCTTGCCCCTCAGGGCAATGGTTATCCCCTGGAGGGCCAGCCTGGGGGCCGCTCCCGCAGATCATCTGGCAGCCAGCACTCACCCAACCTGCAGACATTCACCCCTGATGCAGATGGCACTGTCTTCTTCCCAGACAGGCGGCCCTCACCTTTCCTGAGGAGAGCTGAGCTCCCTGGGAGCTGCTCCCCATTGCTTGCACAGTCCCGTAAGGCTTCCAGTGAATCACAGCCTTCCTCCCCACGCTATGGCTATGAACCCCCGCTGTATGAGGAGCCACCTGTTGAATACCAGGCCCCCATCTATGATGAGCCTCCCATGGACATGCAGTTTGAGGTCAGTGGCCCCTACCAGGCTGGCTCCCCACAGAGGTCACCAGGCCGAAAGTCCCGCCCATTTCTGCCCACTGCCAAACAGGCCCCTGCCTCACCTTGCCAGCAGCTGGTGCTCACCAAACAGAGGTGCCCTGAGCGCTTCCTAAGTCTGGAGTATAGCCCCGCAGGCAAGGAGTATGTCCGCCAGCTAGTGTATGTAGAGCAGGCAGGCTCCAGCCCCAAGCTGCGCTCTGGTCCCCGGCATAAGTATGCACCCAACCCTGGTGGTGGCTCCTACTCCCTGCAGCCTAGCCCCTGCCTACTGAGGGACCAGCGCCTGGGAGTCCTGTCTGGAGACTACAGCACTATGGAGGGGCCTGAACCACGACACAGCCAGCCACCCACACCACTGCCACAGGCCCAAGAGGATGCTATGTCCTGGTCAAGCCAGCAGGACACCATGTCCTCCACAGGCTACTCCCCAGGCACACGCAAGAGGAAGAGCAGAAAGCCTTCTCTGTGCCAAGCCCCCAACACCTCTGCTGATAGTCCAGGGAACCTGCTAGGCGAGCACCAACTGGCTGAGGAGTGCTCTCCATGTGGGCCTAGCCTTGCCCAGGTGAAGCGTGCAGAGGCTGAGGCAGATGCCGCACGGGGCGCCCCTGAACCCTTCCTAGCACAGGCACGGCTGGCTTGGGAAGCGCAGCAGGCCCACTTCCACATGAAGCAGCGGGGCAGCTGGGACTCTCAGCAGGATGGCTCAGGCTATGAGAGCGATGGTGCTGTACCACTGCCTATGCCTGGGCCTGTGGTGCGTGCCTTCAGTGAGGACGAAGCACTGGCCCAGCAGGAGAGCAAGCACTGGAAGCGGAACACCTTTGAGAAGCTGGGCTTCCCTCAGGTCCTGCTGGAAAAGAGTGTCTCTGTGCAGACTAACCTGGCCTCCCCGGAGCCTTACCTCCATCCCTCCCAGGTGAGGCCACATGGTGGGGTAGACAGAGCAGAGGGCCCCTGAGAGGCTGGGGTCAGCACAGGGCAGAAGGCCCATGTGTCCAACATGAGTGTTTTACATACCACAGTGGTGAGGGTGCAGCTTCATAGGAGTTCTTGGCCATGAGCCATCTGGAAGCTAAAGCTGTGTCCTCAGAACCTGGGCAGGTAGATGTCAGGTGCTCTGGTGGTTCTCAGAGCTGCTCCCCACAAATTCCCCTTGGGCAGGAAGAGCTTTCTGGGAGGCAACAGCCACCTAGTTCCCATGTTCCAGTCTGACATGTCTTCCATACCAATAGTATAGTCCCCACCCGAACCTCTGTCCAGCTGTTTAGTGTCAGAGCATCAGTACCAGCAGGTACTCTCTACTGTAAACAGGAGGCCTCCAGGATTCAGTTGCCCATGGCTTATCACTTCTAGCCCCTCTCTTTCTTGTGCATTCGTACCAGGGCCTGCAGGGGAAGTGAGAGCCAAAGGCCTCCTAGAAGTGGCATGGAAAATAATGCTTGGAAGTGATGCCAGGATACCAACATCCTGGCTGTCCAAGCTGCCATAGAGATCTGCCAGGCTGGATAATTCAGCTGCTTCTGGTCAGGGTTTCTGCCCTGTGTTCCTAAATATGGAAGGATGGGGCAGACCTAAGAGGTAGCTGTGGGAAACAGAATAAGCAGGGGGAAAAGCCATCCTTGGCAGTAGCAGGGCCCGTGGGCATGTCTGAGAAAGGTGGAAAAACCAAGCTGGGGCTGGCACTGGGTCATGCAGAGATGGAAGGGGATGCCTTGTGTGGAAGCTGGGTATTAGTGCATCTTTTGAAACAGTGATCCAGCACCCCCATAAGGTTGTCTTATCCTCTCTACCCTCACCTGGGTTACCTGTGTCCCTCCCTGTGGCTGTCACTTGGTCACCATGTGGGGAATAAGGTTGGGTACCTACATCCTGATGGCACAGTCCGGTTTGTCCTTCCCAGTCTGAGGACCTCGGTGCCTGTGCCCAGTTTGAGAGCAGCCGGCAGAATCGCAACGCAGTGCCCAGCTCTAGCTGTGTCTTCCCCACCTTCACACTACGCAAGCCATCCTCAGAAACAGACATTGAAAACTGGGCCTCCAAGCATTTCAACAAGCACACCCAGGGCCTCTTCCGACGGAAGGTATCCATTGCCAACATGCTGGCCTGGAGTAGTGAGTCCATTAAGAAGCCCATGATTGTGACCAGTGACCGGCATGTGAAGAAGGAGGCCTGTGAGATCTTCAAGCTAATTCAGATGTACATGGGTGATCGGCGGGCCAAGGCTGACCCACTGCATGTGGCCCTGGAAATTGCCACCAAAGGCTGGAGCATGCAGGGCCTGCGGGATGAGCTCTACATCCAGCTGTGTCGCCAGACCACTGAGAACTTCCGCCTTGAGAGCCTGGCCCGAGGCTGGGAGCTTATGGCCATTTGCCTGGCATTCTTCCCACCCACACCTAAGTTCCATTCCTACCTGGAGGGCTACATCTACCGGCACATGGATCCCGTCAATGACACCAAAGGTAAGGCTCTGAGGTGGGGGCCAGGCCCATTCACCAGCAGCCCCCTCAGCCCAGCCCCACACAGAAATGCCCCTCCAAGCAAAAACACACATCTCCTATATCCCTGCTTCAGAGAGCCCCAGCTGGGCTCCAAGGCCAAGTCTTTTCTGGCTGAGACCAGAGCATATAGTTTTATGTCTCTGCTGGTGGTATCCTCTGCTCCAGGCCCACCATGGGCTACTGTCCTCCTTGACAAGGGCAACTGTGGTCAAGCCTTCTGCACTTGTCACACTTGACTTTTGGGACTATCATCCCACAGCCTGCAGGCAACTTCCCCATAAGGCCCTCAACTTCTCAGTAGGGTCCTCCTTGAAGGCTTAAGCAGCAAGAAGTACTGTTACCACAGTGCAGGGCCAAACCCCAATCCATGGGCTTCTCATAGGTGAGTTTAAGGAGACTAAGCAGCCTCTGGCCCAGAGCAAGCTGCCTTGGGTTGGACCTCCAGGCCAGCAGAGGCCACCACTTACCGATGGCCACATGCAAGGCCGTAGAAGTGATATGGTGGTCTGTGTGGCCCCAGCCTCTCAGGTGAGCAGCACTCAGGTGGCCAGCCTGCATCCTGAGCTGAGTAGCATGGCCACAGAGCAGGCTCACATCCTTACCCACTAACCATGAGCATAGCCACACCCATGTAGCACATATACATCTGTTAACTCATCCATACCACAGGACATGTGGGTCCAGCCCTGGCTGTTGCAGCTTTGCCTCTACAGAAACAACCTGGCCAGAGCTATCAAGGTCTTCCTATGATACATATGTGGAACCACTGTGCACAGAGACAGGGTGGAGGTTGCAGGGTACTGGCAGGTTCCTAGGGACAGGGTACTCGGTACAGGCAACATCCAGTACCTCAGCCACTTGGGAGATTTCAGAATCTATGCAAAATGTAGCTTTCAGCACAGGTCCAGAAAATGCAAAGCCTATGCCAAGGATAGAGCAAGGGCCCAGTACCCTCAGAAACAGGTGGAGCTGGGTGCCCAGAGCTATTGGTTTCATAGGCACGTCCTTGACATCTTCCAAAGAGTGCTTGAATATATCTTGAGCTAGAGGCTGTAGAAATATGTCTTTACTGCTCACAGAACACTAGGCCACAGTATGTGCTAAGTAAAAATGTGAGCAGTGAAGAGTTAGGAGAGTCAATGCCTGGTCATTGACCAGCAAGTGTGTGGCTGTGCTATTCCATCAGTGGGAGGAGTTTTGTGCCAGGCCCTATGAAAAGCTACTGAGGTATGCAAGTAGCTCCAAGCATCTCACCCCCATAGGATGCTGGCTCACTCATGGGAAAGAAGTGGGCTCAGCCTGAGAGCCACAACTGTAAGGTCCTCATGTGATGCTGTGAGGTCTTAGGATCTCATAGGCTGTAGTAGGAGCTGTGACTCTGTGTGGTTGCACCATAAAGTGCCTTACCTTCAGTCAGAACCCCATCTGTAGCCCTAAAATCTAACCTTAGTTTTGCCTGTCTGAGGCTCTGCTTTGCCATGAGGAGAGATGTATACACAAAAGGTGGCCATCCTTTCTTCAACAAGCGACAGGCTCTCTCCAGCAGCTCACTCTCCCTGGGAAGTGCTGCCTTTCAAGGCTAGCAGTCCTGTCCAGAACATGGTGGTGCTCAGGAAGACAGACCTTGCCAGCCCAGAAAGATATAGTCTGTTCTATAGAGGACAGCTAGCTAGCCATACAGCCCTTCACATAGGAAATCACAGCTGAGAGGGAAAGCATCTCTCCAGGAATGTGTGGAGAAGAACACAGCTAAGCCTGGCTCCCATGCTTAAAATATCACCGTAAATTGCCTGCTGCAGCCTCAGAAGCTTTTGACTGATTGGTCCACCAGCATGTGTGCATGACAACCCAGAAAGAAGATAATATGAGGTGACCCCAGCTTAGCTTGGGTCTTGTATGCTAGTACCTTGGTGACAGGTAACACCAGTTATCTCCTAGTTGTCCCCCAGGATGTCCCTTCAAGCAAGTTGTTCCAGACTTTGACAGGTTGGCACTGGACACAAGAGGTTTTCAGGAAAGAGCCTTTCCTCATGAGTCCTTTGGAAGGTGTAGCCTTTGCTAATGCCCAAGCCCTTTATTCTGAGCAAGACTTCCCAGCTCCCAGTCAAAAATGACAGGTTGAGCACTGCATTTGCTTGATTCTAGCTGGAATGCAAATAAAGTCTTCTAAAAGACACACACACACAAAAGGAAAACTATAGCAGTCCTTCAAATAATTAAAAATAGAATTACCATGTGATTGCCAGTTCCACTTCTGGGTCTATGCCCAAAAGAACTGAAACAAGGACCCCAACAGATACGAGTTCAACCATGCCCAAGGCAGAATATTCACTGTAGCTGGGAAGCAGAAACAACCCAGTACAATAACATATGAATGGATAAGCAAGGTGTGGCATATACAGAAATGGATTGTTATGAAGCAGTGGATTTTTATGAAGCCTCTATAAGAAATAAAATTATGTTGTACATGCTACAAACATGGATGGACTTCGAGAACATCGTACAAAATGGAAGAAACCAGTTCCAGCAGGATAAAGACATGCTTCCACATTGATGGCATCCTAAGTTATGGATACAAAAGTAGAATGGTGGGTGCCAGGGGTTGAGGGCTGGGGGTGAGGGAGTTAATGGTTGCACGATAATGTGAATATATTTAATGTTGCTGAACTTAAAAACAGTTTAAAAGGAGACAGATGTAATAGCACACCTGTGAGCCCAACACTCTGAGAGGTTGAGGCAAGAAGATTGCAAGTTCCAACCCAACCTGAGCAGCTTAGGAGCTTAAGGACATTTTGTCTCAAAATAAAAAGGGCCTGTGGATGTGCCTCAGTGTGAAGGCTCTGGGTTTAATCCTCAGTGCCTCAAAAAGAAAATAGCCACAAAGATGAAGCAAATAGAAAAAGAAAAACTTCTTTGGGAAGCTGGAGAATACATGGGTACATGGCAGGAATCTGAGTTGGCAGGAGAGGAAAGGTAGATACCGAGGGGACAATAAGAAGGTGAGAAGTAGCAAACCCTTAAAAGCTTGGGAGTAAATAGAGCCAGCCTCCTCTAGCAGAGGGCCAATGAGAGCCCTGCCTGCTAAAAGCAAAAGGATTGGTTCAACGTCAGAAGCAGCAAGCTGAGCGGTGTGGCATATATCTGTGATCTCAGTTCCTCAGGAGGCTGAAGCAGGAAGATCATAAGTTTGAGGCCAGCCTGGTCAACTTGTCAAAACACTGTCTCAGAAAACAAAATCAGGCACAAAATTACACACCTGTAATCCCAGCACTGGGTGAGACAGTAATATCTCCAGTGTGAGCCCAGGCTGGGCTACTTAGTGAGACACTTGTCTCAACATTTAAAAAAATAAAGAGACTGGTGGTATAGCTCAGAGCAAAGGCTCTGGGTCCAACACCCCATACTGTAATCAATCAATCAATCAGTAAAGCTTAATATAACACAACAGCAGAGGGCCCCATATTTAGTCCCTAATACTTCAAAGCTGCTGCAGTGGAGGGGTGAGAGAAGATTCTGGGTCAGACCATCTGGACAAAAATCTGAGCCACATTATCAAGACAGGATATACTAAAAGTCATTAAACAAGTCTCAGTGAATGTTAATCAGTGTGAATCACAGCATGTCCTTTAGCCGCTAAAATAGGAGCT